>WAAB01007892.1:102166-148070 GCA_013389865.1 Piaya cayana
GGTGGGATATGGGAAAGGATTAAACTGTTTTGCAGATCTAGCTCTTGCTCCCTGGGAGAATGACAAACTAACCAAGACACAGAAGACTTGTAATTTATGTGCCTCTACATTAGCCTAAATGTAATATATCATAGGGACAGAGAAGGAATAAATAAGAAGAAATTTATTTTTCTAGCCTAATAGCGAGCATTCACAGCTGGGACTCTGTCCTTTGAGGTTCTGATCTTTGTCATAGAACTGTAAATATATTCCATAGACTAACATAGACAGTCACTGAATGCAAGAAGATGCAATCCAGCATGATAATAATCTCCTCCTTTGACCTGAAGGACAACCAAAAGAGGCACCTTTTGACCTGTCCTCCAGATGAGGCCAGCACTCTGTGCTTCAGGGTTTGCACTGGGTATCCCAATATCTTTTCTATATCCAGCTCTGATTTGCAGACTGTCATAAGTGGGAGCTCACTAATAAAGTGAAATCACCTAAGTCTTACAAGTATCCATAACAGAACTGGAGGCTCTGTGCAAGAGGTACAGGTAGGGGATAAGATAGACCCTACACAAACTATTTAAAGATGCCGTACAGAACATTATCACATTGCAGAGGTGATTCAGCAGTGACAGTAGAAATTATTACACGCCCGAATTGTTCAACTTCTTTGTTGTCATTTCTTCTAGGGAGACGCTAGGAAGATATTCTTACTTGGAATAAGTATAGCCTGAAATCTTATTACAACAATAAATTAATTTCCTACATGGCTGCAGTCTTTACTGAGGAAAAGTAACTTAAGTCAGTATCTCTTCTTGTAAGTCATGATCAAACCATATCCTTACTCTGTGAAGAGGCAATCTGTCAGAAAAAAATATGTGAATAACATGCATGAACTTTATTTTCTCTGCATTCCTTGTGTTTTGTAAATGTTCATACTTAAAATAAACACTGTGGCACCACTTTTCAGTTTGCTACTTCAAGGAATAGCCCTAATTGCAATGACAAAACATCAGATCAGAAAGTGTAAGATTTGTTAAGAAAAAAACATAAATTCCCATTTTATTGCCTCTTCTGATAGCAAATCTAACAGAACTCCTGGAGAAATTCTTGAAGCACCTAAATTTTATGTGTGCCAATAGCTTTTCTCTTCCCCTGGGGAGAAAAAAATAGCTCAGTAAGAGATAGTTGTGGGTCTTGAGACTTATTGTTTTCTCAAATATAAATCACCTTTTTTTTAATATGAGCCCAGAAATCAAGTTCTAGTCATTTTTATATGTGAAGTTTGAATTCAATAAATGCACAAAACAGAGTCCAAAAGTATTTTATTAACTCTTACTTTAATAAGTTTAAGAAATTCCTCAATACTTTTTAACCAGTGTAGAATGGGTATGTATCTAACTATCTGCTCTGTCCTTCTTCTTCACTTCACTCTGCTGAGTAATATGATTGCAATTGGCTTCAGAACCAAAATACTATTCACTGGTGTACTCAGAATTAACAGTATATTTATAGGTTTGTATTTATCAGTAAGCAAGGTTAAACATGTCATATGTCATTTCTACCTGCAGCTTACAAAATTTCTGGCCAGGTTTATCTGTATATAATAGTTTTGCTGTAAATTTGTACTCAGTTAAAGGTTAGGAGATGTATCCTCACTTTATGATGCAGATTATATTAAACTAAATTGGAATCCACATCTTTTGGTTTTTATATTTCCACTTGATTTCAATTTCAGGAACAGGGGAAAATATTTTACACTTTCCTTTTTTTGCATCCTGGACCTGGATATACTTGATTTCAGTCATGTTCATAACTGAATGGATACTATTATGCTGATGTTCCCAAGGTCTTTGACAGATAGTAGAAGAATCAGGCTGCAGTTGCTATGGAGGGAAGTCTGTGTAGGACCAAAGGCAGCAGAAGGAGCAGACCAATTTTCCAGGCTCACCAGTCCTTCCCTTCCCTGTTCTCTGCACCTTATTCTTTTCCTCTTCCTTCCTCCTTTTCACGGCACAGGTGTTTCACTCTTTCCTCAGACTACCTCTTTATCCATGGGTTATCGTTATTTACCTACATGACCAACCAATAAACTTAGAAGCAACTCTGACAAATAAAGCAATAGGTACTATTTATCCAGAAATGGACAAGGAGTGGAGATCAAGAGGCTGCCTTGTCAGTGTTGTAGAAACACTGCTGTATCCTCAATGTAACACATTCATACAGTATAGTGCTGTGCTCAATTTGAGTAGAGTCCTACAAGGTTTGACTGCAGTAGGGCTGTACTTGTATTTCTGAAGGAAATGAACTTTTTCTGTCAGACAGCAGTATTTTGACTCAACTATACAGCTGTGAGTATGAAAAAATTGTGGCTGACAATTCTGTTCTTCCTGCCATTACATGGTTCAGATGTGGCTTGTCAGGATATTTGTAGATGGCTTGGGTTAGGCCAGAGATTAGACACTAAGGCCCTCAGGCTTCTACAAGGTTACCTGGCCACAACCATGATCTTCTACATACACTATGTTCATGGCTTTTTGTTGATGTTTCCTGGCACGTAAGACCCCAGAAGGAGAGAGATGAAAGGAAGGCAATCAGCAGACAGTAGGGTCAACATGGCAAAAAAGTTCTGGGAAGTTCTCCTTCACAGAATCCTGTGCATTTTATCTCTGGAATAGTCTTGTTTGATTGGTTTGGCAGTCAGCCACAGCCATGGTCAGTGCTTGAATACAGCTCTCTGTGTTCTGGTGCATTTCCAAGGTGTAATGTGACATTTCTGTATGAGGATGTACATGCGTAGATGGGTAAAAATATCAAGAAATGTGAAGCTATAGATATCTCTTCTGCCCATCTTCCTCTTTGTCTCTTAAAGGGTGAAAATCAAGTAAAAGTAAAAATAAAATAAAACAAATTATTTTTGTACCAGTTGACAAAACTTTCTGAGTGTCCCAAGGCAAGATAAGGTGATTACCTAAGTGTGAATGACTTCTCACACACAGCCAGGGACCTCAGCCCAGACCTGCAAAGACTACCTTCCACAACAGCAAAGGTGTGATTATACATTCATTCTATTTCAGTCACAGACTCTTTCTGAGGCTGTCACCTGTGCAGGTGTTTATTTTGACATGCTATTTTTATGATCTTGGCTCTAAGGCTCCCTATGAATCCTGGGCTGTCAGTATAATCTTACTTCTATGCTTTGAGATATGCAATGATATACCTGAATTATGAACTTAAGGTATTGTAAGTAAGTGATAGATAATTTAAACAGAGAGTAAAGATGGTACGTAGATTCTGCTCTTTTCAGATGTGGAAAATATTGCTGCCCAAGCTAGAATGATCAGTCACTGGCTCTAAGTCACTTGGTAAATCTGCAGCCTAAACAAGCCTGCAGCTGGGCCACCTTTGCTATGACCTTGTCAAATCTTATTATTTATTAATTTGAATGTTTAAAATGTAGCCACAGGTGCACACCTTGGGCTTTGGATTTCTCTTCTGTAATTAAAGTCACAAAATAAGTAAAGGACTTACAGAAGTTCTTTATAGATGAATAAATTAAGCTACTACATTTCTATGTATATTTTTTCCAAATGATTGCAAGATGTAATGAACACAGGAGGAAGGGCAGTCTGATATCTGCTGCAGTAATATATGATAGGAGGCAGAGGATAACAATCTGCCTCCAAATAATAAAACCAACTAAGCAAGACAAGTTTTAGATTTTAGTGACTTATTTATTTTCTTTAGAAAGTAGACAGCTACAGGAAAGTTTTTTGCAAATGTTTTTTCAAAACTTGGCTACAAAAGATTCTATATTGTTCTTTATTCAAAGCCAGACATTAACCTAATCACAAACTAAATGACTTTCTGTTGATTCACTGGTAGACTAAGCTTACCTTTTGCCACTTTAATAGAAAATCTCATTGGTGTAAGCAAATCTCTGCCAATGGGATTTTTATTAAGATATTCTAGAACCGGAGGGCACAGCTCACTGAAAACTAAGGTATGATCTGAAAACACTATCTGCTCCAAAATGAATAAGAGGTAAGTGTGCAGTAGGGGCCTGTGGTGTGTGGCAATTGTTTCCTAGGTAAGGAAATATCTGCCAAGAAAATGAGTACAACCTCACTGACAGAACATTTTAGAAGGTGACTGGATTTGAATACTTTAAACTACACACAAAAAGCTCAAATACAATCCAGGTGAGTTGATTGGCTGAAAGCCATTTTTATTACTTGGCCGTACTGCAACTGTTGTGGTGTGTAAAACAAAGGTCTGTTCTTAATGGAAAATGTTACGTTACAAAACTAGTAGTAATGTTGCTGTGTTGACATCACACTACTTGTTGGCAGTCACTTCAGTGGGCTGCAAGGTGGAACAGGGAAAGAAAGTTCAACTATTTTGTTTATTTTTATTAATATATTTTTAATCAAAAGATACTTTACCCTTATGGTCAATGCTGAGAAAAGCTGAACTGAGCATCTGGGGAATTCTGATGATCTAAAATCATTCATAAGCTCACCTCTGTAGAATTTATATTGTCGTCATAGCCATCCTTTGATATATATATTCCCTGCTTGCCAACTAGATGACTATTCTTATTTTTATTTCCATCTAATAGCTGCTGCAACCTTTCTTTTGAAGGTGAAAAATGATTAGTTTACAGTGATACATCAGTATGCAAAGATTATAATAACATATTTCAACTCATAACTTTATTCTATGATTTCAAAATCATTGCTTTGCTTGCTTTTCTTTCCTCTCTGTTATTATTTGTCTATTATTGTGAAACACTGGCATGCTTCTGCTGAACATAGTTATTAGTTAATGTTCATACACTATATAAGTGCAAACTATATAATGTGCATACACTATATAAGTCCTACAGCTTCTTATACAAATAATGTGTTTTCATCACTATAATAAGTACTAAAATTTTAAGCTTTAAAATAGGACATTTATTATATAGATGGGTTTCTATTAGAACTTCCTTCTGATAACAAAGAAGATGATCATGGCAAACGATAAATAAAGTAGTGCCAGAAGTAAGGAGAGAAAATCCCAAACTTTTCCACTTTGAAGCAAATTGGAAAATATAGCAAGCAAGTACCTCATGATGCTCAAGAAGATTGGATGCAGCTGAGAGTGACACTAAGAAAAATGTGTTTCCCAGTTGATTCATGTTCCTCACCATCTCCATTCAGAGCTATATCTTGAAAACCACAGAATTCCCCTTTATCCTGGGACATCAGACTCATTTGCTAGAGATTAATTCAATTTTTATATCAGCTACATGGTCTTTGAAATGAATACTGAGTTACAAGCCTTTTGCTTCATATGCCAGGAGGTCTGCTGATGTGACTAATAGATTGCTATTGGAGTTAATGTTAAGGTAAAATATTCTATTCTTGACTATATTTAAGTTGTCAATGTGCATTTGCTTCATTCATTGTTACTTTTAATAAAAAGCAATGAGGAAAAAAGTTCCTCCCTAGAACAACTATATTTCTACCCTTTTCCTTTTCTTCCTTTATTTTTCTTTTTTTCCAACTCGTCTATTTCTTCTTTAGCCTTCTGAGTCTCCCTTTCATTCCTTTGGCAGTTTCTGAAAATTTTTTATCTTTTCTTACTTCTTAATAACTTATATCACCATGAAAGCCTTGTTTATATCTTAAATGTAAGCATACTAGGCAGGATTTGTCTTGTCTAGCTTCATACAAACTGGTGTAAACAAGTCCATAGAGCAAGATTTTCCCTTTCCGCTCTTCAGACTTCCATTATAGTCAATGAAAAGAATCAGGCACTTTTACGATATGACAGGATCAGTTCAGTTTCCTTAACATAGATGCCTGGTATCAGAAAATGACACTTAGGCAGCTGAATTGGCCCAATTCAATTTGTCCTACAGTAAACATCCAAAATACAGCAGGTACATGATACCCAGGTATCCCTCAGAAGGTGTCTGTGCATGATCAAGTTGTCTAAACCACTTCTACAGTCCATTCAAATCTAAGTCAACTCATTCACAACAATACGGGAAGCTATCCAGCTCACCTTCAAGTTGGCACGTGTGCTTGCTCAGCCAAATCACTCCAGAAACTCTTCCAGATGCATTAACTAGACTGCAGCTAGCTATAACAGGGCTGTAGAAAGTTATATTTAGGCATTTGAAGTTGTTCATCTGCCATACAGAAGACATGTCCAGCACAGCCCTCCACCTTGGACGACATACTGATCTAGGGTAAGTCAGGTATGTTGAATAAAAGAATTCCAATTGTGCCCTCAATTCTGTAAAAACGCAGTGAGTTTGAGAGTTAAGGTACTCCCTTGACATACTGAAACTGTGGTGCTTGGGAAATGACCCCCCACTGCCTGAGAAAGGGATTGATAATCAGTCACCTCCTGACAGCCTGTTACATCTCCTACAAGGATCACAGGCTGAGCAAGAAAATACCAGATCTATATAATCTGGGAGGTTCTGGACATATGTAGCTGGTGGAAAATGCCAGACTTGTCTCATCTGAGTTGTGGCCAAAATGAGTATTAAAATACTGGCCAAAGTCAATCATCTGTGACCCTATAAAACAGTGATCCTAAGTGAGACCCTTCGAGTTCTCTGGGACTGCAGTGTTCTACATCCGTCCCACTGAACTCGGATGCCTTTGTCCATTAAGGATGCTGACACACTGAAAATGAGTAAATTTCATTAATATGGAGAGATGGAAAATTTTTGGTCAGGTTGTCCTCTGTGTATTTGGATCCATGAACTTCTGTATGTGTGTATACCTTTATATACCTTGTAGTAAGTGTAGTGTGAATCTTGTAATTTTTGAATCTGTAAATTACTGGCTGATTCGATCATAGCAGATCTTGCTGAGTCACTTTGTTGTTCAACCAATAATTAATAGAAATCATATATAAATGTATTACAATTTTGTGATCTACCTCAATAAATTCTAAATTACTGCTAAATCAAAGTCTCATAAAATTTCATCCATGACACACACTTAATTGAATCCCATCTTTGACTTCAGGTGATTTCAGCAAAGTGAGATAAATCATACCCTACTCCATCATCAACAGCAGTGTAGTTCAAGGAGATGCACAAAAGTAGGAGTATTCAAATCCTTCAGAACGACCAAATTAGGACCAGAAAGACAACATAGCTTCAATAGCAATTGATTCAATAAAGGAATTTGCCTTTGCAACAATCAGGGTTCAGAATATGCTACTTCCTCTAAATGACAACAGATTTGACATTACTGTAAGGCAGTTTGTACATTATACAAAAGGACTCCAGAGGTTTAGGTGTGACTAAAAGGAGGGAGTTTTGTCTACAAGTCAAACAGTCTCCCTGTTTTAAGATTCTTTAGGTAAGATTAAAGACAGCATTGAATTACTGAAGGTTATCTAGTTTACCTGAAGGCAGAATCAAGCTTTCCTTGGTCATTCCTAACTTGTATTTGCCTATCCTGTTTTAAGAATCTCTAAAGGAATGGATTACTGAAACATCATGGGTAGACTTCTCTAGGATTTTGTCATAGCAACAGGCTTTTTTCCTAGTATCTAGACTTATTTTTTACAAATTAAGCCTTTTTTCTCCGCTCTTTTCAGCATCGACAATGAGGAAGAAATGATTATCATCTTTATAACCATATTTACATAGTGGAGAGTGGCTGTCATGTTCTGCCTCAGTCTCCTTTTCTTTTCTCTTTTTTCTAGACTAAATTAATTCTCTCAACCTTTACTTACAGGTCATGTCTTCTAAACCTTACCTAATTTTTCATGTTCTCTTTTGTGCCCTTCCTATTTATCTTTCTGAATGTGTGATGTTAGAAAGCAGACGCAGAACTTCAACTTCACCTGGGTAGGCTGGACAGAATTGTGTTCTGTATCTTATGTGGGGCAACCCTGCTAATCCCCCACAAAATTAGAATATTTTGGCTAAGAAAATCATATTATCAATTTGTATTTAGTTTGCAACTCACTATGAGCCACACATTTCTCTTGTACTTCCAGCTGGTCAGACATTTCCCACTTTGTAAGTACACATAAAATTTTAAACAAAAAAAGAAATGTGCTTCTAGATCTTAAGATCTCAAGTGACTCCAAAAAGGAGTGAGCAGCCAATCACAAGGGGTGAGAGATTTGCAGTTTTTCATAAGAAAGAATGTTTTTTCAGTTTTCGATAAGAAGAGGAAAGGGACCCAAGATCAAATTACAAATTCCACTTACTACAATCCATTTTTCATTATGTACATTTTTCCAGCATGCTAAACTGCATTCAAACTTATAATTAGCTCTGTAAAAGAGGGATGGGACAGAATGAAATAATTTGACGGCCTTAGGAACAACATGAATTACTGTGGAGCATCTACTGAGAGATTAAAAATGGTGGTTTTCACTTCCTACTTTTTCTTATTTTTCTGGATAGAGATCAAAGTAGCAGCACACTATTCCAAAGCTTGTTTGGACAGGAAACTGGAGTTTAAGAAGATTGTCTGATGACAGATAAAATGAGTAGGACAACAAGAAGTAGGAGGGAAAGCATAACAATAACAGATAGGAATTGGCAAGACAATACTCTAGACCATTCCATTCCAACAAGAAAATATCAGTGATGTCTGAACATGTAGTGAAACTTCAAGATTTGCACTTATCTTTTAGAATTGTGGATTACTAACTATTAAAGAGACATCTTACGGTTCGATAAACATCCTGTCCTCACCAAAGTCAATGCTGTTATTTCTTAAATTGACTTGAGTACAGGTAAGATTTTACTTTCTGATCCACGGTGTTGATCCAATACAAGTTTTTTCCATTATCAGATATAGACTTTATTAGAACTATAATGATCAGTGCCTCTTGGTCATGCTGACAGTTTCCTAACTCTCCCTGTGATACCCTCTCCCTTCCTACTCTTTCTCTCTGTCTTCTCCCTCCCAATATACTTTCTCCTTCCAACGCTGACATTCTCAGAATGAAAGGACAAGGTCAGATAGCTTTCAAAAACAAAAGAAAAACAGGGGAAAGAAGGTAGTGGCTGAGGTAAGCCTTTTCCTGCATTAATATTACACCCTTAAAGAGCAGCGCATAGTCAATAAGTGGATGCTAGGGGCTTTGATTTTGAAGCTTATGCCTTCTGAGACATCTAGATCAAATTAAATCATCTAAAGATTGCTTTGAAATAGCAGAATTCTCCTGTTCCTGTGTGAGGGAATAGAAAGTCATGCAGGGACTTCTAACAAGGAGTGACTCTGTACTGGCATTTTACATTTGTATTCATTCCTTTTTCCAATAGTTGATCACTGTGGACTTCTTTCAACTTGTGGATTTTGCTTGCTTACATGAAATGCAGAAGACAAGGCCTCAGTGTAGGAGAAAAGACCTTTCCAGGATTAGCTGAGGCAGAATTGATATGGGAAGAGCCAGGGAAGAGCAAGACAGATCCGTTGTCTCTCAGAGTTACCCTCCTCTGTGTCTTTGACTAGAAGGACCGTTCTCATGTCAGTACTTCAAAGCTACTGCCACTTCCAGAATTAACATGTAGGCTGCCTGTTTTCCTGAATAATCTGTAACACAAGCATCTATTAAAGGAAATATGGAAATTAGCAGTTAAAGTCAATGAAGTCAATAGCTCCTACTTACCAAGCTGGTGCCTCAGTGATCAGCTTTAACTAGGAAAAGCTGTACGCAACTCATCAACAGCCTCAGACTTGGCAGAGTTGGATTTTGAAGAGAAACAAAAAATCATGAGAAAAGTGACACATAGTTTAGTTTGACTTCACTTGTACTTTAACCTGAATAAGGCTCAAATGAAGTTGATGATTCAGTCATATTTTGGTCCTGTTGCTTCTTTGCCAAAGTTCTATTTCAGTATAAAATACTTGCAGGCTTCAGCCTAATAGCAAGCTGCATTAAAACATTGTTTTCTTGTGTGTGTGTTAGTGCATGAAGGTTCACATGAATTTATTTTCATTCCATCATTCATAGTGACAGGCATTGTGGCTTGCTGTCATGCCATGGCACCTTACAATGATGTGAACTTTAAATTTTATTAAGATAGTAAGTTACCATCAGTTAAAGATAAGTGCCTGAAATGGAATAAAGGCTGGGATTACTGCAGTACTATCAAGTTAGCATGGTTGACAAGAACCTTTTGGGGTAATTATTGCCACTGATACAGTTCTGCTGGTGGAAGTGTTCCTGTCCCTTCTGTCACTTACTCTAAAAGTAAGTGGTATTAAGGCAATAATTAAGAAAAAGTTGTTTCTTGTAAGTAGGAACTCATCCCATATTAATGTAGATTTTTAAAATCTAAATATCCAAGTCTTTTCTAGTCATACTTGTCTGTCTTTTATAGTGTGTACCTGAATTATTATTGAAGAATAATGCATTCTAATTATAATAATGCCTAGCAATTCCAGTATAGGATGCATTGTAGTCTGGAAGTGCTTGTTTTTCTGTTTCACAGAATCATAGAATTATAGAATGATTTGGGTTGGAAGGGACCTTAAAGATTTTCTAGTTCAAATCCCCCTGCCATGGGCAGGGACACATGTTTAGTACAGAAGGAAATCAGCCTGTGCTGAATCAGTTCAGTCTTAAACGTCTCATCTTTGAAAGGCTAAGTAGATGAGTGCTTTTTCACATTTAATAGGAGATTGCTCAGTTTTTTTCAAAGTTTTTCTCCATGCCTCAAGCTCTTGGACCAGATTCACAGCCCTTTACATTTATGGGCTAGCAAACAGATGATAAATTGTGGAAAACAGATTCTTGGACCCAAGAGACACTCTACAGAAACCCATTTTTGTAAACAAGAAATTTATTTGCTCATTTTTTATTACTGCTTAACTTCTTGTCTGTTTAGAAACATCTGGGTTTCTGTATCTACTGTTCCGAAAATTGCATTAGAAATCTTAGGACCTTTAGCTATTTCTTTACAAATGAGCCTCATACAAAATGCTGAAAGAGGAGTTCTTAACAGGAATGCAAACTCATCGTTACTTAGGGAAACAGAACCTGTAGTAAATGCAAGCACGTGGAGCAGGGGAGAAAAAAATATATCAAAAAATCAAACCCCCAAATCCAGGTCCCTTTGCTGATAAATTAATCTCAGATTCAATATGAATCATCAAATTTAATATTGCCATGATCAGTATTCATGGAAAATAAATGATGCCAAATATGCTTTAAGAAAAAAGAAATCTGTTTAAATGGTATTAATGGTAAGGCATAATACAGCAAGGTGAACAACACTGATAATATTAAATTAACCCAAGAGGCTCCCTAATCAGGATCCCTATGCAGAAATCTGCTTGCCAACTGTCGTTCTTTTTCCCATTGGTTTAGTTAAGGGTTGAAGTTCTTCTTGAAGTTTCTTTTTTAATCATTAGATCCCGACCTTACAGTTTTCTCTGACTACTTTCCTTCAGGCTGTCTTTGCTCCTGTCAATTTAGGATTTCCAGGGAATTATTCTTCTTTGAAATGCATATTCCAGGCTTGAAATACTGGCATATGTACACTGTAGAGTAATTGTGGAGGCCAAATGTTTAATTACACATGACAGCTGGAGCTGTAGGAGTCCGAGGCATGCTTGAAAACAACTTATGCCCTATGCAGTCTTAACGAAAAGGAACAAAATAATATATATTTAGGTTTTGTGCCACATGGTAGCCGCTGTTCTCTCTCTTCACAACTGAGGGTGGTTTGCAAGAAGTTCAGCTGCTTTCACTTCTGTGTACTGTCTCTCTGAATATATACTTTTTTTTTCCCCTTCATACAGTCTAGACATAAACTTTTATACCATACAATCCTGCAAGAAATGCTCAGATTTTTTTTTCATTTTTTCATAATTGACAGAGAAAAAGGGTTCAGTAGCTTCTCTAATACAGCAGTATTGATAAAATTCTATAAATATGCATTACTAGAAATGACACAATTAAGTGATTTTAATTATAAAAGATTAAGTAACATTTGTATTTTACCCTAATACATGTGATTTGCTCAGAAATGAAACAAATGGAATAACCTGACTTCTAAGCCTTCAGGAAACATTTTTTTCAATCAGCACAAATTTGCCCACCTTTGTAGACAGATGATTTGCACACACATGAAAACATATATTTAATTTTGCTGACACAAAGCGTTCCTAGTAAAACACAGGTAAAAATTATTTTCTATTATCAATATATCTGTTGTCAATGTTCAGCTCTTCTTTTGATATAAATTCATGTAGCTCCACTGACAAAATAACTACACTGGTTTAAAGCTGTTGGGGCACCTGACTGAATATTTGACACAGATTTTCTATATGTACACATATATATGTACTCACACATTTTAAATTTTTATTACATTGCATTATTATTATACTTATTGTGCATAAGAGGTTAAAATTTGATACTGAAATTCTGGCAAATCAGTTTTTCTTTGTTCATTTTGTTACCTAAACACATATTTATTAAATTATTGTAATATGAAAGGGATTTCCTTTTTTTTTTACTTTTCTTGCTATATGCCTACGTTATATGGGATTGAGGGAAGATTTAATTTAGTGGTGGTACTGTAAGTGTTTGACAGGAAAACTGCAAGCATTATTTTAGTCCCTGAGTGTTCAGTTCCACGGTGTGAAAAATATATCACTGATGCTCAAGTGAAAAAGATATTTCATTCCTTGCAAGGAGCAGTTAATGAAGAAAGCACTTAAATGTACAAACAAGCAAACAAAGAACATTATGTTATTTTCCTGGTGCATTTTTTTTATGTAAGGAGAGGAGGAAGTATGAAATTGATTTGACAAATTAGCTTTAAAGGAATATTGTTCAGTGATACTGAAAGTGAACTGCTTTGTACATTAGGCTAAGAATGAAGAATGCTGTAACTGAGGAGGTTAAAATGAAATCATGGTATGGAGGTCTGCACAATCCCCAACTCAATAAGGAGAAAATTAGAAATACAACCAATGAGCACTGTCACCCACCACTTCAAGGCCCCAAGATACATAAAAGTTGAGCTCTAGTGTCTAAAAATCAGTTGTTAGAGGGTGACAAGTAAGTGTATTGTGATGAGCCAGAAAAAAACAGATTGTGAAACTAACTGCTTCCAAGACTTTTGTAATGAAGGCACGGGGACTTCCATCAGTCAGGAGTTTCCATTTGCAGGTAAAGCCTTGCTCAGGCTCATGTCCACTGCCGCAGCAGAGCATATGCATGGATGAACATACATACATTCTTACAGTCATAAATACCACAGCTTTTATGGTTTCCTGAATCAATCAGGGAGCTGCAATCAAAGTGCACCTCAGAAAGAGACTGTGATGACTGATCTCTTAAAACTGTATACTAGAAACCCTGAAGGCATGCCACCTTATTTGGGGCCTCTCTCTGAAACATTTCTGTATGCAAACCATTCACTTCTTACGGCACGGAAACACCCATTCTGCTAACCCTACCCTCATTCTACTCACTACAGTAAGGCTATTTTATTTTCTTCATCTAGAAAGTTGAGCTACTTGTTGGAGCTGTGCCTCGTATAGCTGAAAGTGTTTGATTTCAAATAAGATCAAACAAATGTGTTTGACATTTTCAGCCTGATGTATTAATACAGTAAGCTCACAAAATACAGAATGTATGGTGGCAGACCAGAGTCCTCTTTCTCTTAAGGAAACTTGAGTTTGAAGTTAAATCATTATAATAACAAGCAAGAGCTTTTAGCAAACTTTTTATGCTTTTTATGTTTTCCATTAATATAGAATAACATCAAGACAGAAGGTTGTACAGTACAGAGAAAAATATCCAAGGCTGAAAACAAGAGAGATGGGAAAGATTACATTAAAAAGGTTAACAGAGGGAAAAATGCTCCCACTGTTAATGTTGTAGGGGATTGCATGTGATAGATGAACACCTTTGTATCAATTGGGCTGATTTTCAATAGATATTGTATTTCACTACAGTCTTTCCTTTATCTAGCCTTCATGAATAGCACTTATCCCTTTGTAATACTGTTTTTCCACATTTGTTTGAATGTTACCTTAAGTCTACTATTTTAGGAATCAAAAGCCACTTACTGATGTAAACAAAGCTCCTTGGGAAATAAATGACAACATAAAGACATTGTGAAATGTTTTACTTTTAATAGGTAATACTACCTGGAGTTTGGAAGTCAACAGCTCTAGACTGGCTTTTAATTCAAACCAGGCCTATGAGTACACATGTTGACCTATGGGCTTTGCCGGAGCCAAATAGGAACAGAGGAAGCGATGCCCCGAAAACAAGTCTGAACACCTGTACAGGTCACTGTTGGTCCATCATGCTTAACTAATTTTCTCCTGCCCTCTGACCTGGTTTTCCACAATGTCATTGAGATTTATATCTTTCATCGTGCAAACCCTACAGCTGCCTTCAATTAATGAAATAAGCCTTAACTTTGTTATCCGATAAACTGAACTCACAGTGCTACGTGAACAATTGTTTTATTATTGTATTGACAAATTATCCTATTAACGAGTGGCTACTATGGAAATCAATTAAAATCTTGACTGAAATACTTGAATATCACTGGAGAAGATGCAAGAGGGAATTAACTACCGAGTCAATTAACTGTTATTCTATGCAGTCCATAAATTAGGTGTGAGCAGCACAAAATCTGTGATTTATATTGATAATTAGAATACAAAATTATTGGAAATATAGAGAGTGGCATAATACGGGATTTCATTTTTTATTTTAGAGGGACTATACATGAGTTACTTGTGGTGTGCTTGAGATACATTTCACAAGTTTCTCCTTCTCTGTATTTCCTGCAGATATTTTCATGCATGTTGGAGGGAAATGCCAGCCTCCCACATTTCAGACTGCGTGTGAAGGCAGGAGTTGCATCTTGAATGGCCAGGATGACCTACATGAGTGTATACCAGACTGATGTCAGCTCTTTACAAACTTCATGTGTGAACTCGGGATATTTCTTAAAACAGCCTGTCTTTATGCAGATATACTAATTTTGTTTCCAATGAAGGGCCGGAAGATCAGACTGATATCTGAAATAAGATGATGAGGCACCAGATAAACACAGTGCTACTTGTCTTATAGAGCAGAAAAGTTAGACCTGAAGTCTGATTGCATTGTTAATAATAGATGCTACCATTGCACTATGAAGACTTAGTTAATGTATTGCAGAGGGCAACATAGACGTCTTTTGATGCAAGCAAGGACTTGCTCTGATACCCAGGGAAAAAAGATCCGACACATTTTATTATAAAAAGAAGTAATGCCCTATTGAAACACTTTCAACTAATAATCACTTGTCCAATGTCTTGGGATTTAGTTCTGCCTTCTCAACACCCCTCATAAAGTATGGTTTAAGAAAATGTAAGTAAAATTATGCGTAATGTATAAAGTATACATTATACTTGATATGATCTTAGACTATACCTTAAACTGTGCTTTGGGGAAATATAATCAGAAGTAGAAGCACCATTGAATGAGAGACAATGAAACTTTGAAGGTAAAACTATACTTTCCCTCAAGTATGTTATATTTAATGAAGTAAAGGACTCCTGAAGCATTTAAATGGAATCCTTAAAAAAAAAAAGGTTTTACCTTGTCCTTGAGGTAGTGCACTTGGATGTAGTGTAGGAAGGCATATATTTGGTTTATCTAGAGTGGAGGATAGAACTGGAGGGAGGGAGGAAAATATCCTCAGGTGAATTAGGATAGCTGAGTTGTTTTTAGAGCTTGTCTCTTTTGGAGGGTAGTGTGGGTGGGTGGAAGCCATGATCTGCTATTCCATCACTATACATATACATATTCAGAGTGAAAGACAGTTAGATACACACACACGTATGTATGTGTGTGTATATATATATGCACATATATGTATACATATACATACATCTATTTATATATATATGTAAACACACATGCAATGGTCTAAGGAAACATGCTGAATACATTTTGCCCTATTCTTATATCTCAATTAAACAACAAAGACTGCTTCCTTAGGAAAAAAGGGAACAAAGCAGTCCTGGCACTGGAATGTCAGAAAATGAAAATGTTGAGAGACTGAAAACAGAAAGAGGAAATTAGAGCTATCGTGCACCAGTGAATCATTATAAGTCTCTCAGCTGCTCTTTGGCAATGGTTGCTGCAGGGAATTCTACATAAACTTGTCTCATTCACCACCAACAGCTTATGAGGACTAACACTACAAAGCCAGTGCATCAAAGCAAAGGAGATGGGTGAGTGGAAAAATCTGCTTACTGACAATGCTCTCTATATGAACAACAAACTTCACCTAGAAATGACAGTAGCCCTTAATGTTGCAGGGCCACAGAGTCTGGATAATTACAAAGCATTTTGCTCTTGGTTGTCAACTAAAATATTATTCACAAGATGTTACACTATGAGGTAGTTTTAGACCTTTTGTTTACTACACCTATTGTTATCATCACTTCATAAGTGTGATAATATCCAAAAGCTTTAATTAGAGCCAAGTGCCACTGCCCTTGATGGTTTCAAAATAAAGATTTCTTTCTTTGGAGACTTTGGAAAATCCTGTAGAGTGGATAACATTTCTTTGAAGTTAAAGAGTGTTGGAGTAATTAATAAAAACACCTAAAATCTTTCCTTTTTTATCAAATATTTTCCTAAGAAAGCTATTATTTCACAACTAGTATAGAAAATCCATACTAGATTGTACTGATCTTTTCAGGTGAATGTAATCTGCAATGGCATGGAAAATTGGCAGGGTAATGTGTCCGGAAAACGAGGGAATGAAAGATACTTCCTGAGCTAATACAGGGTAAGAAAAGATTGAACCTAGTGAACAACATGGACAGAAAGTCAGCTACCATAAATCATAGTAGCTGCAGTCAAATCTCTGCAGTTGCAATATTCCTCTGCATAAGGTCCTTCATTTTGATCTCAGGAGCTTAGTGAAATCTCCTGACCAAACTAGTGCAGTGCAGCAACTACTAAATATACATAATTCACTGTGGTGATACGCCATACAGATTTATAAAGAGCTGGTGTTCTTTATGATCAAAACATAAAGGATAGAGCAATATTGTCTGGTTGCAGAGGATTTTGTATGCCTGAAGAAAGCTAGTATGAACTCCTGGACATCGTACTTGGGGTTGATTAAGTGTTTGCCTGCCTGCACTTTTTCTATTTTTTTCTTTTTTGGTATAAACTTTTTAAGAATTTGTGAGAAGACAGTGGTTATTTTTCACAGGGTGGAGTGGAATCTGTATGCACTTCTCCCTGCAAGATCATTGCTACCATAGACCAGTAATAGTCATAATGAACAGTTCAAATCACGAAGAGCAATATTTTTTACTATCAGCCTGTCTGAAGCCATGTGGAATACACAGAAGCCTCCCGTGTTTAGCCCTGTGATTGGAATTGACTGGCTAAGAATCTTTTGATATAATTTTTGGAAGAAGCTGAACAGTTATTGTATCTGTCCCTATGCTTATTGTAAATGCATTCCTCCACAGCTCTCCTTGTGCAGTCAAGATGCACTTTATCACGTGGATGCTAGAGGGTATTCTATCCTTCATTAGAATAGATTCAGGTTTTCACTGTTGGTGCCTGATCTAACCTTTAGCTTTTGAGCCTTAATGAAAAAAAATCTGTTTTCATCTCTTTAATTTAGCAGTAGTGCATTGCTGTCATTGTTTAATAGACAGGAAATAGCAAGGGATCTGCTACTGAGCAGAACAGGCAATAATAATTAAAAATAACTTACAAACACACTTGCAAATGCATAAAATGATTCTGCTTTATTTACTGTTTCATACTAGACATTTTACATTAGTATCCAGGCAACAGAAAGTTAATTCGAGAAAAACTTCACGAATCTTAAGAACCCTCCACCACTCTCATAAGCAGATGGACCAGAAGTGTCATTCATTGCTTGCCACAGGCTATTCAATGTTTGTCATTCACCTCTGTCTGTTTCCAAAAGGTCTCTCCCCAAACCAGAGATCAGAAGCAATGTTTGGTGATCTACTGCATTTCCCAATCAGATTCAGAGCTGAGTGAAAGGAATGATTTGTGAAGCCCTCCTAGATGCTGGTGGAGGATGCAATCCACCCTGAGTCAGTAGCTACAGCAAGGTTTTCATGCTACTTTTAAACTGTAAAAGTACAAGTACAGCGGTACATCTGTGGATGTAAATAGGGAATATTTAGGGTAAGTTTTATCCTCATACCTTATATAAGCATGTGAAAATATATCAAGAAAAATCCAAAGTAGCTGTCAAAAAAATCCAAGACCACTAAAAATGCTCAATGTACTGCAAAATGATTTTATAGTTTTAATTAAAAATTATGTTGGCCTTCCTCAATTTAGGTATATTATTTATTCATATTTCTTTGTGCCTAGTGTATATATGAAGATCTGCTCTATTTTCATGACCATCTCTAGCTGTCTGATGACTTTGTCAAATGCACAAATCTGACTGCAGCCTTGTGGTGGCATACACAGATATAATTTCATTTTTGCCATCAAACAGTAATGAGGAGCAACACAAAAGTTTGTCTTCTCCCATTAACTCCCCTCACCATGTGGAAATAATCAGACTATTGACTAAGGCTATTTGAGTGTTGTCTCCATAGACATACATGCTACAAAATCTTTAGGTCTTATCTTTTAATTCCATCTTCATATACAGCTTATTTTTTCTTTTTTTTTCACTGAATATCTTTTTAATCTCTTTGAGAGATTTAATATTTAATTATCCTATAAGAACCATCAGCACCATAAGTGAAATTTACATTTCACAGCTGAAATCACCATCCCCTTCATACACCAGATATGATAAAACATCAAAAGAACAATGATACAATACATTTTCTAAAACTGTGCATAATGATGAGCTATGGGATGCACAAGCAGGAAAAATTCAGCAATTTTTCAAAATTTTTATTTCTGTAACTCCTGCAAATTACCTGTGATAACAAAAATGGGCAAACTTTTTAATTCCTCTGTGTATGGATGACGGTGTAACTACACCTTCTATCTCTTTGATGGGAGCGCCTTATGTGGCTCAACTCAGCCCAGACCTCATTGACTTCCGTTTTCTGAATTTTTCAGATAATATCATGTGGCATCCATACTACTTTGACATGCCAAACAATATCTATCTTATCTAACTCAATCAATCAGTCTGTCTGTTATACTTTGCATTTATATAACGCCTTTATCCAAAAAATGCAACCTGCTTTACAAACTTAATTAACTTAGGCATCTAATATCCGAGGGAAGCAGGAAAATATGATCTCTTTTTGCACAGAGAAGGAAACTGAGATATAGAGAAATTATGAGTGGGATTCATCTTGCCTAACTTTAGCTAACTAAAAGATAGACATTTTAGCTTGTCAAATCACCGTAGGCTCTCCTTAACATTATAGGAAATAATTCATTTGCCTTCTTTTAGGCCCTGATATTGGGATGAAACTAATCGTCCTCTGAAGACTTCTGGTTTTGGTCATGTAAGAAACCTGGATGCCTACATTATACTTAAATATCTAAGGTAAAGAAGGTTATCCTTATTCAGAACGAACTGCTTAAAGTCAGTGAGGAATACAATATAGGCATTATATTCACATCAAACCAACTTCTGTGAATACAATGCCTTGCTTTTGACAAAGTGAGAAGAGAGAAGGATTTAGAAGGAATGTTTTTATGGTTAAGACCGTGGCCTTTCTACTTGAACAAGTAAGATATGAAAGACTGTATACTTTATCTTTTAATAAAAATACAATTTCTCATTTAGAGGTCTTTCTTTTCTCCTGACTAAAATATACTCACTACTATTGATGAAAATCTTTTGAAAGGAAAAAAAACGTTCAGAAAGGTTATTATGGTTTTACTTGAAAACGTTATGGTAAATGTTATTTTGGAATTTTTATGCTTTTTTGAGCAACAATATGATGTTCCAATTCCCCTCCCAATTTACTTCATTCCGATGTATTTATTTTCTTTTTCAGTTTCCTCCCCTTACATGCCTTTCATGGACACACAGTGCAAAAATGAAAATATGAATAGAAAAGAGAGTAGTAAGATCACAAGGCAGGAAAAAAAAAGTCATAGCAGCAAGAGAATTCTTTTCAAAAGTGACTTTGAAATTAAAATGCATATAACGTTTTTCTTTGTTTTGTTTTCTCTCTCTCTGCTTTAACTCTCTTTTTCCTAGGTTGGGTTTTTTTTTTTTATTATTATTATTTCTTGAAGATATTTACCCTGAGTAGTTCTTGCCTTGAAAACAGCTTCCAAATTTTCTATTCTTTGCTGACTTGTTTGGACACCTCTGGAAGGAAACTCACAGCACTTTTGCCTCCCTTTTCAACACTCTCAACATGGGACTGAAAGAAAGGTTTGTTCAACCTCCTCCCATTTCTGGCAGTATAATTGTTCTCAGAGTACAGCTTCTTCTAAGGTTCTCCAAGGAGGGAAACACCCTTGTTTTCTGTGAAAATCTGTACAAGCTTATAACTAAAAGTTAAATTTCATGATGCTGTAGGGTTTTGTCATGGGTTTTGCCTGAGCATTCACCAGAGCTACCACAACTAGCAAGACAGGACTGCCTTCAGAGCTCCCAAGCAATCTTAAATATAAATCAAGAGTTTAAACTTCAGACAGATGTAAAATGTGAAACAGGAGAGGCTGATATACCTCCTGCACCATGTGGGAAAGGGAGGACAAAGCGTAGAAGAGTTTGATGAAGAACTGAAAGAATTTTTATGCACTTCAGCTGAAGAAAGTGGCAGGGTTCAGTTTAAGGAATGGTTGTGTTGTAGCTTTTAATTGTCACAGAATCAATTGATTTTATATAATATAAATATATGCAACATGGAAGTGATGGTTTTAAAAAATCTTAAAAATTAGGGACACAAGATATATCCTTGTGATTTTTAAAATCTTGAATTGCAGTTCAGTGGGAAGGGAGAATACAGTCCAGTCACCTTCTGCCTCCTGGTCCATGGTTTAAATTAATTTATGTCACTGACAGGTCGTCCAATAATAGAGATGGTCTGGACTTGGCAGAACTCTGCCTTATTGCAGATAGCTTTACTTTTCAGCCCATCCAGGCTGATCCTAGCTATCTCCTTACAAATTCTAGGTTGTAAGTGGCACTGATACTGTACATATAACTTTCCACATCTTCCGTAACAAAGGATCCTTTCAATCACCATGATCCTTGTGTGGATTATTTATTTCCTCAAGTAACTTTTCCTAAGTGTCCTTGGAGCACTTTTCCAAAGGATTTTCCATACCAAAGTAGTCAATCAATCCCAAGGAAGAATAGTTTCACTTTTCAAATACGAACATGAGGAAACTCATTTTTCATTTAAGGACAATTCAGTGAAAGTATTTAGTTTTTACAAATGAAAGCCTACATTTGTTTTTCTGAAATGAAGAAAATGCTGAAGAAATAATGTCAAAATGTGCACTGTAACCATAAACAATGTAATATCCCCATGCACTGCAGTCATTACAATTAAAGGAGAAGGCTCTTTTTGTTATCATTTTAAATAGTTGCTATTCACAAAATATTTACAATATAGGAAACAAATAATTATGACTAACACATTGTCTAATAAAGATGAAAAAGATGAAAACCCCTATGAATTTTTAATCTGAAAATAAAGAACATTAACAATCCTTAATTATATCATCAAATATTTAAAATTACCTCCCATACTAAATTCTATCTGCATTTAAAATATTTATTTTTAAGATATCTGTAACATTTTTGTGAGTCAGTACATAAAATATCATCAGCTGTTACAAGAAGAGACATCTTGACTTAATGTATTCAACATCTTGATCAAAAATTCCTTGTTGTTTATTTTTAAGATTAATCAACAACCTTTGCACATGATATTAAAATTTATATTTTTCTCAATGCAGTTGGATACATCATTAATACTATTACTACTACAGAAACGGAATTGTGCTTGTCAGGCAAAATCCTCATTTAGGCCCAGATCTTCAGATCCCTTTTATGCAAAATACTTGCCTTATTTGTGTGTTCCTACCTCATGAAATATGCTTCTGATTTTGGTGTTTATATTCCATGCAATGATCCTCCTATTGTCTACCATTACTGAGTTTTCTGTTAATACAGGCAGGAATCTGATCTCTCTTATTACCCCTTAATCCCATTCCACCACCTCATTCCAAAACCAACTACAAATTTAGTTTCAGACCTGCTGTAGACTACTAGGCACCTATGTGTACTCAGTGACATTTAAGTGATTGGTAAGTGTACAAGTCTCTCAGGAACTGAAAAGTAGCTATACAGTAAGATAAATCTTAAGAAGAAATGGGAAAAAATGCATTAGCTAGTACAATGAGGCAAGTCAAGTCACTGTCAAGGGCATCAGGTTCCTAACAGCATCAGGTTCCTAAGAGCATCTTAGGCTATCAGTTTCCTAAGAGCATCAATAAAGCATTGTAGATTATGTCCTGGGTTTTTTTAAATCAGATTTTTAAGGAAAGGAAAAGATTTTGAAACTGTATAAGAAAACACAAAATGTCATGTTAAGGATAAAAGAAATTCCAATGCAATCAATCTTATCTATCACAGACTTGATATCAAGCATGTTTCTATAAGCAAAGCATTCAGAAAACAACTAGTCACTTTTACGCTTTGTGTAGGGCCATCTTAAATGGATTGGATATTCCAAAAGGTATTATTCAGTCTTTCCTGGAATTCAAGTTCCCTCAAGGATGTAAAAAAAATTCAGGTGCAGAAATCCCTGTCTTTTTTGTCTCTTTATAATTAAAAATTATTGTGCTAGATTGGACTAGAGAGCTCAGTACCACATAGGACGAATTTCTCTGATCTCTGTATCATGATTTCCTGGGAACATGAGAAAAAGGTATCTACCTTTTTCCTTGTCTAGGTGTAATGCAGAGTCCTCTTCATGTTCTTTTGCATCAGGGAAAAATCTAGCATTGGACAGGTGGCAGTTACTTGAACTGCATCTGAAAATATCTCACAATCTTCTCTTACTTTTTGAAGATGTTAGAATAGACACCACACTAGACAGCCAAGGAGTCAATATCCTTTTACTACCACTGAATAATACAATGTTGTAGTTATATTGTTCTCATATCCCAATAGGCAAATATTACCATCTATTTAATGTTAATTTTTCATTAAAATGAAAATGTAACATTGCAAGTGTGGTAAAGCTATTCTGAGCATGGCGCCTTCTTTGCTCTATTTCTATATATTTCAAATGTATTTAATTTAAAATAACTTCATCTTTCCAGCTATATTTAAGCTAAAAATAGAGAAGATGGAAATTTTCTGAAATTGGGCTGGCACCGGGGTTTAGTGTGATAACAGCTTATCTCTGCGAACTGGGTCGGAACATAGCTTAAATTATACAAGTTTGATTGCTTTTTAGACAGCTGCTTTGTTGATCTTGCTCTTGCATATCGTAGGAGTCCAAGGCACAAATCTTTTCCTAAGGAAAAGAGATAGAAATGGCAAAGAAAAGCCAGTTTCTGCCCCATACTAGCTGTTTAAAATACACTGAAGCCTTGCATAATCTGTTGCAGTTCAGCTCAGCTGTGTATCTGCCCCAGAACAACTTCCAATTGGTTTAACAGGGGCAGGCTCCTTCCAGTATCAGGTATATTGTCTGGCAGACCTGCATGAGAAATAAGAGCTATGTCTAATCAACACTGTGTATAGTTTTAGGCAATGCTATTACTCTCTGACTTTCATGAGCATCCCTGATAATTTATTAATTAAAAATTGAAAACATATGATTTGTGAAATTCAGAAAAAAGGAGTATATTAAAACATTGCTGTAGGCATGTTTTGCTGCATGTAAATCTGGTTTGTTGTCATCCTATATAACATACTAAACCAATGTACTTGAGCTCAATGTTTTGCTGTCTTCTAGCATAATTAATTTCCAGGGATGTGTGTGCATCCAAAAAAGAAACAGAAAAGGATCAGAAGAAATGAAATTGTCTGAGTGTATTCAGACAGTACTCATGAAAAAAAACAGCCTTATGCTTCTTTGCTACCAAAAGTTCATCAAGATTAGTAACTTTGGAGAGTTTAATTAACAGCTATGGAAAATGTAACCTGGGGTGAGGGGAGACAAACTGATTAACTGAAACTTTTTGTTTCTTAATTATGCTTTGACTTATACTCTTTCAGATGCTTCTCACCTACTGATGAGCAAACTGCACATAGTTCAGCATTCACATTGTATTTAAATAAGACTCAGGCATTCAGAACCTTATTCAAAAACTGCCCTAGCATTCCTTCTTAGGCAAGACCACAAATTTTATATAAAAGAATTCTGTTTCCTGGCATTTTTTTTTTGCCTGGTTGGACAACTTAAGAACAGGATTTTTCCCACCTTTTCATGACTTTCTTGTAGCTAGGTTAGATTCTGAGGACAAAGATGAAAAAATGATAAAAATGAAACAGAACAACAAATGAGAAGTTAGAACAAGTATATTTGGTTTGAAATTGGGGTAAACACTCTCTAAAGAGTTGAGGTGACTCAGCTTATTGAAACAATTTGAGGCTGCTTTCCAGAGCAGTCCTAGTCTCCTACACTCCTGGGAGGGCAGCTGTACACGGCTGAAAGCATCCACAGGCATGAAGCTAATAGGTGTGCAGCTTTGCATCTACCAGTCATGAACAAAAGAAGCAGCCGGACAGGTTGACTGTCCTGTGGCTAATAAATGGGGAGGGTAATATGCTCTCACACAATGAGGCCAGGATCTGAACCTGCTCTAGATCCCTTCTGTTGTGCATTAGGAGTCGTTAATTTGCTCGAGGGTTTTCAATGAACACTGGACACTATGTTGACAACTCCAAGAGCAAGAGTGCTAGCTGCTGCTCTGCTCCCTGGTATCACAGATCTAGCAAGATGCTTGGAAAAGATCTATGTCTCCCTTCTATTCTGATTAGTCGTGCATCTTGCAGCTTTGTTTCTGTGTAACTTTGCAGTGCATCCTGGTTATACTTGCGTGTACTTCAGCAAAGCAGTATCTCCGATTACATAAGAAAAAAGGGATATATTTATGACTATCTCCCTCACCATGTATCTCTTACAAAACATGATTATCAAAAACCCCAAAGATTCCTTTCCCAGTCCTTGTAGGTGTGATGCTCCTGCAAAGTACAAACTTTGTTGTGGAGGAGTAGCATGATGCACATTTTTATAACCTTTCCAAAAATCAGTCCAGCTGCCTCCTCCAAGAACTCCAGAGGATCTAGAAGACAATAAAGAACAGAAAAAGCTCAAGGCTGAAGCTGATTTGCACTCAGCAAGTTTGAATAACTAATACATACACATTAAAAAAAAAAAAGAGAAAAAGAAAATCTGTTCCTAGTTTGGTTTTGGAAAGGAGAAACCCTAAATTCTCTGTATAAATGTGGGGTTTTGGCATTTGTTCACCCAACAGTGAAACAAAGTGTGGTGGTAATTCTGCAACAGCAAAACCCACCTCTCGTTCACGCAGCCTGCCTACATGCACTTACCTCTTACACCCTGCAGCTTAACAGTAGTTTACTGATTAGAAAATGATCTGATAGTGTGGTTATGTTTCTGTTTTCATTAGATTGTTGTTTTTAAAGGGAAATACCTCAGCCTTTTTTTGGGAGGTAGGGGTGGGCTTTGGGTTTTGGGTTATTATTTTGTTTGTTTTGGGTTTTTTTTGTTTTTTGTTTGGATTGTTTTGTGGGACAAAAAAAGTGATCTTTATATATACTTAATAGCTTATCTAACTAAAGTAACCAAATAGGTTTCCCATTCAGGTAACCAAACTGCTGTCCAGGAGATGGAGCTACCTAGGACAGCAATGGAAGCTGTCTTCACTGTATCAACTTAATTAAATGTCGGCAATGCTTTCACAAGAGCAAGACCAGGATGGCAGGCAGAAAATCCTGGATTAAAAACAGTCCCCACAGTTAATTAATGGGATCTGCAAAAGCACTGAGCCCTTAGCCTCTTGTATTGGAGCAGTTGCTTCTGTAATTCAGAGACTAAGCAAAATAAGGGACTAGCTAAACCAATATTTAAGATGTTCAAAAAGTGTATTAATTATGTTTAAAAAAACACCACCACAGTTCAGAACACTGCTTGGTGCTGTTTTAGGTCTCTGAATAGAATGATCAAGGTCTCAGTTATTAACCCTCCTCTGCTCGGGTGCTTTTAACCTAGAAAGACACATTTTTAGGAACACTTGTAAATTCCCTGGTGAGCCTGCAGGTGGGGGTGGAAGGGAGAGACGCTCTATTAGAATTGCTGGAACTTTCTTTTTTATGCATTTATCTCTCAGCCTAGAGGAAGAAGGAGCAGTTCAAACAAACTCTTCTCTGGCTACTTTATTTCAGCACATTTGTGACCTAGATAAGATCATTATCTAACAGCTTGGAGTAAAGTTGAAGTTATATAGTTGTTTTTAATAGGGAAAAATAGTTATAATTTAATGTAATCTATGTTTGTGAAATAGCTGTGATATATTTCTCAGACTCTTAGCCTTCAGCCAGAAAGGACACTTTCAAGCAAATTATTCAACAGGTCAGATAAAGTGACTATTTTAAATTACACTGCTTGGGGAGTGGCACAGTTTCAGAACTTTGTAATCCTGGGAAGTGCTTATTTCTAGAAGAGGTTGATTAAACAAATTCTTAGCGAAGTCACACATTCTCTGTTTTTAAACAGTTTAAACAGAGTTAAGTTTTAAAATCAAGACTGGATATTTTTTTCTTGAAGGCAGTTTCTAGGTCAAACAAAAGTTCTTGCCTTTGTCCAAGGAGATTCTGGTAAGAATCGAGAAAAATTATGTAGGTTACCTTCTTCCAAGTAGATCAGGAGACAATGATGAAACTTCAGAAAAGCGTGTCAAAGAGTGGAGAAGCAGAAAATGGGTAAGCCAGCAAACAGACTTCATTCCAGAAAGATCATGGTCGGTTTAACTATGCCCACGTCAGTATTAACTTTCTTTCAGTTCTCCCTGTGAACTTGGGAATCTCTCTGCGTGGGAGGTCTTAACTGCTCCTCAGGAAAATCCTAGCAGTATGACTTAATAAGAGATCTCTAGGATACAGAACCAAAAAAAAAAGAGGGGGGAGGAAAATGAGAAATTTTGGACAGATTTATGATCTTTCATGTTCGTGTCCTCCAAATGCAAAGAACCTCACAGTCTGACCCTGTGGTGTATATGTCTCTGTGTGTGAAAGTGGAAGTAATGGGAGATCATCCCAAACCTTAATCTCACTAAGCTCAGGATGATGATTTAAAGATGGTTACTTTTCTTCTCTTTTGTCCTTTGTTTGCAGAGATTCCCCCCCCCAAAAAAGAGGAAAACATGGCCCTTGAACATGAAAACTAATATATTCTTAGTTTCAGTGGACATTTTTCTTTGGTTTGTGTTAGTACAAAGCTCTATATGCACAACAATTGCAAGCTGTCCTGCTCAAAACTAGTGCTGAAACACTAAAGCTCCATATTTTGAAATCTTTTATTTGATATTTCCCTTCCAGGGGTGAAGGGGTGCAAGTACTTAGTGCCCCCTGGTGTCTTTTGGTCTCCTAAACTGATTTCCTTCACTTTGTGGCTTAGGGTCTGATTTGACCTTTTTGCCCTTTTATATGGAAGTTTCTCTGCAGAAGAGCTTGTGCTGAGGATGCTGTGGGAATGCAAGGCTAGTCAAATATTTTCTGGGTGAAGTTTACTTTTTGGTGGCTGGTAGCTGCAGCTTGACTTTATTGCATTGGATGTTTGCACATTAGAAGTAATGGTGAAGGTCCATGGGCAAGCACCCAGATTACTACTGGTTATTAATCTCCCCTCTGAAATGACTGGGAGTCAAAGATACCACTTTTGACTTATATGGTGATGAAAGAGAATGTAATCTGACCCCCACCATTTCATTTAAAGTTAATGAAGTGGCACTGATCTAAAATACTGGAAGTGAGGTCCAGATGATTCCTGATATAGGTTTTTCACTCTCTTGTGCCGATTAGAGAGCAACTCTGTGGAATATATATTTAAAAGAGAAGCTCGTGTGAATATATAAGCAAATGCAGCCCTGTGCCAAGCCACACCTACCTCTCAGACACTGTGGAATATTTTGGAGGGGACTGGGATCCTTTTTTCACAGAAACAATGCAGTTGTCTTTCCATATAAATCATCTGCAGAGAAATTAAGAAAAAGGAAGAAAAGAAAAAAATGCACCTCTAAAACAAAGCAGAGTAAGCTCTATATTAGGCATCAGACTGGCTAATTGCTGCTGAAGTCTTTTCCAACAATATATATATTGAGCAAGAACCAGAAATATGAGGACTTAATAAGTAGCAAGAAGAGAAATTGTACGAAAAACAGACATAACAAGGCGAAGTTAATTCATCACAACTTTCACATAAGCCTTTGTTGGGCAGTTGGCCAGGCCCATCACATTATCTGTTTGACTCAGTGAGTCACTCCAGCTAATAGAATTTTGCCCCGTGTTTGTTGTTGCCATGGCAATGCAATATTATCAGGCATGTCATGTTCACAGATCAGTAGCAGCGGCGCTGCTGCAGACACACAACAGCTTTCAGCCTTTGACCATAAACAGGAATTCACTCCACAGTCAGTCTGTCAAAAAGGAAGTCGGCTGTGGTGAAGAAGCACTAGTGCCAGTACTACTAGCCTTTTCCTTTTTCCTTTGTAAGCACATTGCCATTATCATTAAAATAACCTTGAGTCGTCATGAATTCATTCATTCACTAACATTGTCAAAGAAGGTGCAATAGTTCAAGAGAATCCAGAGGGTCAAAGAGAGGACTAGTTTTAAATCTGTGCCTATTGAACCTGGAAATGACATAGTCTGTTAGATATAATCTTATTCTTACCATAGCAAATCAAGCTGTGTTGACTGGCACCAATGTCCAAGTCAATTCAGCACCATGAAAGGTTACTAGGAGTAAAGAGGTCATATCCTTTGTGGTATTGCTTTGAGAAATAAACTTAGGCATGTGTGGGAATATTTTACAAAGAATAGCTTTTTCACCAAAAGTGAGAAACAAATCCTGTCAGGAATCTATAGAGACTGCAGGTATTTTCTGACATAGCCATATTTAGTGTTTAAATCAAAGATATAATTACTAAGCTTTTTCAATATTTTAAGTGTTTAATTGACTCATAAGTATTCCACCGGATATTTTAATTGCTTTCCAAAGAAAATGGTTAAATATCTTTTTGAAACTGCATTTTGAAACTGAGAATTCACTTCATCTTGGAATTTATCAGGATTTTCATTTTCTTTCCTACATAGACATATCAAAAAATAATATGGAATACCTGGGAAGATCATAGACATTCTGAATCTGATTTATTTCATAGAGTTCACAAAATTTACCCCAGTGTAACCTCTTTGATATTAGTTGAGTTGTTCTCATTTACCCTGCTTAGAAAGCAGGATTAAGATTCTTGGATTTAAAATACAGGAGAGAATCTTTGCAAGGATGTACTGTTTTTTAATGCCTCTCATTTATGGAAAGACCTGTTTAAACATTTGTTGTCACATATGTCCCAAAATGTTGTTGACAAGCTATACTGGCATTGAGAGACCCTACACAAAGTTTAGGAATGCATTTGAAAATTATTATGAGCAATAAGGGGCTGATTATGCTTTTCCTTCTGTGGGCTTTAGGCTGGTATAACTCCACAGATTTTAAAGCAGTTGCTGCTGAAATGCTAGGAGAAGTGACTTCATTCTGGTAAGGGCTGATCTCCTTTATTGTAGTATTGAGACCACCAAAGTGTTCACATTTACACCGGTGTAAATGAAAACAGTGTTTGGCCCCTAGTGCTTAAAACTGAACTTTGGGACAAGTTTTAGGCTATGCTTGATGAATACAGAACCAGAGTCCTGAGATATAAAGCTTTTGCCCAGGACCCGTTTTCTGCTGAACAGAATGTCTGCTTTTATCTTGCGTTGCCACTGAAGTTAAATTTCATCCAGAGTAGCAGAATGGATTTATTCTTGTTTTGCAACTGCATGAACCTCCCCTTGCTAACATCATGGCACAGATCCTGCATGCTGACTTTTCTTATAGAAAAAAAAAAAAAAAAAAAAAAAAAAAAAAAAAAAAATATAGAAAAAAAAAAAAAAAAAAAAAAAAAAAAAAAAAAAAAAAAAAAAAAAAAAAAGAAAAAAAGACTGTGTCTCCCATTTTGCTCAAGAGAATTCTGAAGTCTAATTTGACTGTGTGTTGTGTCACTAAGAGAAGTGCAGTACTCCAGTACCAGAGTCCATTAAGGGCCATGCAATTAAAACAATTAAAACAAGCCTATTGTCACGCTTGAGACTTGAATTGGTTTCTGGTAATCAGGAAAGAGTAATGGTAGAAGTGAACCTTTGCTCTCAACTCCTGTCATGAAGAGGAAGGCGCAGCTTGAGGAAGACCAAAGATTTGAAGAAATATCAGTTTTTAACTGAAATCCATTTGCTTTTATGACATTACTCATTTTACTCCAGTGAAGTAATGAAGTGGAGTGGGGGGAATACAATCCCCCTCCACTTGTCCCCTTGCTTTGGGTGGGGCTGAACAGGAAAACTTTCAAAGTAACAAAACAGGACATGAGAAGTAGTTAACCTCTGAACATCTGCATATGTGTTTCTCAGTCAGCCTGTAGCATGCTCAGGTAACAGAGGAGGAAAGGAGGAATGCCATATATATTCATATTTTGCCTACTCTTAAAAATGATAATGTTGGATTTATATTTGTTAAAACTATTTCAGTGAAACTGATGTATCCTATGCCTGACCATCCTTTGATCAAATCCAGACCGACAATTGCTTGTCTGGTTTACAGGAGCTCACACAAACTCCATGTTAAGTGGAAGAGAGTTTTAACCAGTGAAATGACACACAATTCAATAACAACACATTTAAACAGGTGCAATATTAGTGTATTGAGAAGGAACGAGATGCACGGAGTCTGCACTAGTCAAAATCATGGAATAAACGAGTTATGGTTTGGGTCATTACATCTTAGAGTAATGACTGTTCTGTTTACCCCAAGGGTCAGCAGATTTCTGCCATTCAGTGGCAATCTGCAAATGAATTATAGCTAATCATGTCAAACTGAAAGGAAAGGAAAGGCAAAGGAAAATCAGTCATTGAATTTTAAAAATCTGGTTTTAACACATAACTTTTTTTTAAAGAGTATGTGTGATCTACAGTAGAATAAAAGATTCCACTGTAGATTTGCTAGTTTTCTTCTATCACAGTTAAATCAATTTTCCTGGAATTTGACTCCACTGCAAACACCTTTGATTTTATTCTTGCATGCTCACCTCATGAATAATGACTTAGTGAAAAATATATATCATATTCTATGAGTATTAGAATTGGTAATTATGTCACACAGGTAGTTTGATTATAAACATAGTCATAACTATGTTCTTTCATTGGTAGACAGATCCGGTAAATACCTGTACTGAAAAATGAGATTTCAGGTCTGCAGTGGTTCATAAGTTCGTCGTGACTACAAAACAAGATATTTATCCTGAGGAAAAGCTTTCACTGATTCTAGTGGACCTACAGTTTTCATCTGTGCATTTTAGCCTAGCGAACTATGGTGATACCACCTCCATCTCTAATCATCCATACAGAGTTCCTTGCTTTTCTAGATTTGGTATTCTCATGTTGCAAATAAACACTGTGAACCACCAAGAAATGGCCAAGGGGACAAAACCAGGAAAAATAAAGTGTGCAAAAGAGTTAGAAACAAAGAATTTTCAAAAGACGACAAAGGTTTCCAAATCTTTGGAGAAAAACATGCAGTAGAATAAATAAATAAATAAATTGAAAAGCAGAGATAGAATGAAAACAGTAGAGAGAAAATTGTATCCTGGAATAAGGAGGAGATTGTAAATGAGCCTTGAAAGGAGGCAGAATTGGAGGGATAGGAGGTAGTTGAGCATTCAGCTCTCATGCTGTGTGTAGGCTGAACATTTAAAAATCCTAACACTTTAGCAGGTAAAGCTACAGCACAATGATAGTAAAGTTTACGTTCAATTGCTCTGAGCTGCTCTTTAACATTCACAGTGGCACATCTGAACAAATCATCTCATTTTTAATGAAAATAACTGTGATGTCGATCTATGCTTTGTTTCAAATATTCTTGTTAGTTCCTCAATCAATGTAAAAGACAACATTTTCAAGTGCATTAAAATGAGGCTTATTTACCACTGTTATGATAATGATGGCTCTGTAATGTCTAACAAATATTTATCCAGTTTGTCTAAATCGGTCAACACAGCGACATTTCTAAAAATGTTTGTTGCAATTTTAATAATAGAACCCCACATTGCATGCCAACTACTTCAGATTTTCCTCTAAGCCTAAACTGGGGCCAAACTAGTTCTATGTGGAACTAGAGTATGCTTTTCAGTATGGTTACTAGTGCACGTTGCCATTAAAAAGGTTAGCCAATTTATATCCACATTTCACAAGGAGACACTGTTGATGGTATATAACTAATAAAATCCAAGGTTCAAAGGGTACGTGGCACTCAGTTTTGACTGCAGTAAAGAAGGGCTCATAGTGATCACCTGAAGACTTAGTCTTATATGTATATTAACGCAGAATTAAAAATGAGACAAATGTTGAGTATCGGCCAGGAGACACTACAATTTGAAGGAAATATACCTATGGATTATCACTTCATAAAATGAAGTATTTTCATCTCTACAAAGAACTGTTGTCTTTGCACCCACACATTTTATGCTTAATTTAACTTCTCTTGAGGAATATTTTGGAAAAATGAATGAGGTCCAAAGGAAGGATCCTTTTTGTCCAGAATTTCTGTTTTCCTCAATTGCTCTATTTTTGTCACATCCTTCTTTCCAGTGTCTTTAGAAAATAGTCTGTTAGAAAAGGAAACAATTGTATTTACAATGTCATCAAGGATTATATTGGTTAAGTCAACACAATTATGGTTATGACATGGTGAACTGCCAGAGAGAAGCAGTCTACTTATTTGCTACTGAATTTGTTGATTCAGTGAATGCTGAAGCTGTTCATTAATTGTTCAACATAATATTTGTTATGTACTCTGGAATATGTCTGAGAGGTGGGAAAGACGGGGAAAGAGAAATAACCAAGTGGAACATAACTGCTTCTCCAATGCTCGTGTTCTTTACATTATTTGTCTAAACAGAAATGATTCTTCATAATTTTATCTGGTGTCAGGTGTTCTGTATATTTTATTATTCTTCCTATGTCTTACCTTTCAAAACCTCTATAGTTCCTCTACCAACAATAATTCAGAATTTCCTAGCACTTCTTCCTTATTCCATTGCTTGAGAAGTCCACCAGTCTCTTTACCAAAGTTAAAGCAAAGCATTTCTCTTTCCAAATTGTTTTACCATTCTCTGAAAAAATCTCATCTAAGGTATTTTGTCCTTTGTTCAACACTAACGGTTCCATATCTTTCTGGATCTATCTTGTCATGGGAAGACATCAGTAACTGCAATGACACCTTGAATTGTGAAGGCAATATAGTACGGTAGCTGAATTAAAGTCTGGATCAGAGAGGGATGTAGGCAGTAGATGTTCAGTCTTTGATTCTGATTTCATGTGGATTGTTCCAAGACTATGACCTGTCCTGAGCTGAGTCTGCACACTCTTATAACCTGCAGTTTACTGTTGTATCTATAGGCTTTTTTTCAAGACCTGCACACTAGACCAAGAGCGATAGCAGGGCTGCAGTCTGAGGCAGGTGGACATACTGCTGTACATTTCACCAATACACTTTGGAATTCAAAAGTAGCAGTTTATCATGCTCCATCTGATCAGAGTCACTGCTTTCAAGCAAAAGCATTATCCTTAAGTAGAGCTTGAATCACCAGCATCTTAGTCTAGGTTGATACTCTGGCCAAGAAATCAGAGACCATACATTCCTTTCCTAATCCTATGAGTTGAATGGTCCCCTCACCAAAGAAGGTTTTTTTTGAACCTTCAAAAATTCTCTGACCTTTCTCTTTTTGTAAAATATCCCAGAGTGTAGTTTACTGTACATTGATTTCAATAAGCATTCTCTACAGACCCGTATGTATAATGTTGGAAAAGGTATAATACAATTTTCCTCCACTGAAAAGCTATAGAAAATTGCACATTTTATACTGACATGTGCCACGTCAATAATACAGTTTTTATATCTTATTTGTAGCTATTGATCTCAACAATATAATGAAAAATTGATTTCAATGAAGTGCACTACTTCTTAAGTGTAAATTTCAATGTCAAATTATTTTTATCTATGCTTCCCAATTATAGATGAAGCTTATACATTTATATATGTTTGCTTTTACAAAACTCTGGATCAGTAAATTAGATATGACAAGAATCTCCTGGGTCAATAGAAACCTTGTTGCTCTCACTAAAATATGATTCCAAAATTAAATACACTAGTTCCCTTTCTTCATTGTAGAAAAAATTAAAGTCTTCATATGTGATATCACCTTCCTGGGCAATTTAACAATTTGAAATAGGGTCCTAAATCTTAAGGGGATATAGGCACACAAAGTATTATATTGTATGGGAAACAGCTGAAATTCATGTACTCATTCTGGAACCTCCATGGCAAAGTAAACAAGGAGCAGCATATTCTTTTGCTATCTCTTGAGACCTTATTATTTTCAGGGGAAAACATTTGTGTTTGGCAAAACCTTCTGTTATTAGAACAGACAAGAAATGAGAACGGCTTCCATACTTAGCATAGGGGAGTCACTGGTTTCTACTTGTTTTGTTGTAAAAAATGAGTAACTATTTCTACACCTTCTTCATACCATTTTGGAAAATTCAGACTGGGAAATTCAGGCTATTCTTCTGCTGGGTCACAAGCAGAGATTATTTCCAGAGAATGTTTCCTCATTCATTCTGTTTTCTGGGGACAGGGACGCTTAATGAAGAATTCCTTCTGCTGGGAAAAAAATGCAGAAACATTGCTGATTTAATTAGACACACTGCACCTCTCATAATCAACAAAAGAGTTAGATGCCCAGCAAAGCCAGTCTGCTAGGGTTTTTTTCCACTCAGGGAACAGAGGTGGAAACCTCTGAGACAGTTTGATTTGTCCCTTCCTAAAATGATGAGATGGAATCACATTTTTTAAGTGTTAGTCACTTTGCATTGATGATAGAGCAGCAGAGATTATTAGTTCAGACTAAAACCTGTATTTACGGCTCATAAGTGGAGAGGATGGATCTCACCGTAAGATTCATATAACTGTAGCTAAGTGTTGGTTTGCAATGGTGCCATTGCATTGTTCAACCACTACCGTATGCTTAATAATTCAATTCTCTCACTGTCATGAAGGTAGATTTTGGAAATGTTTATGTATCCACAGGTGGAAAGTGGAGATGAGTGTTTTGAATGTTTTTTTCAATATCAGTGAATTGTATCCCAGTTTTTCAGTTTCTTAAAACAGAAATAAAAGCTTTTTCCCAAGCTGATCGTAGATCCAAAACTGACTGGGAATGGAAGTAGGAAATGATGTCTTGGACAGATTATCTCCGGTAATCTTCCTTTTCTAACACTGCCAATAAAAGGAATCTACCCAATACCTGGAGATCATCTCAATCATAATCCAGTGCTCTGGATATTTTTTTGGTGTCCTTATTAAGTAGCATAATTTCTGTGTTCTTGTATCTTTTTCTCTTAAAGAGGGGTATTAGTGTTTGCCTTCCCCAGAATTGGTGAGCTGGTAACATTTGTTGTGATAAATTGCTGAAAAAGGAGGAATGAAAAGCCATCTCATGCACTGCGGTACAATGAAAATCTGTTTTCCTGCATATTTGTGCCTGCTGATTCTCCAGAAAAAGTTTTTTTGACAGTTAGGACATGAACAGTACTCCTCTCCTATAAAGAATTTTTCATTTTCATAAAGGTTGAGTTCATGCTGAAGTCTGTTCTTAAGTGGTAGTACTTATAAGGTCTCCTTCTTCTGTTCAACTGCCTATGTTCATGACATCTGTTGACATTAGAACAAGCTCACCTCTCAAATTTTGTTGATACGTGTCATGGGTAAAAAACTGATTGGAAATCAAGTTGAAAGTATGGACATTATTTGCGAGAAGGGACAGCATAAGTATCTGGACTGAGATGATGAGGAATAGTTTCCCCCTTCACTGCCCAAGTAAATTTTTGTTACAAGCTGGCACTGCTGAAGTGGCTGCTCTCTCCCACACCACACAGGTATTCACTTTGACCCTGCCCTCAAGTGGACGTTTGATGCACAGATTTAGGATGTGCTGACAAAAAAATAATCAAGTACTATTTCAACGAAGTCTGCCTTTTATTATTTTCATGCATTTGTTTGAAGATGGAGTTTTCCAACTTTGTAATTCATTTCAAGATATCCTTAAGCAAATGTCCCGTGGATTTGCATATTTCATGACTGATTTTTAAATACAGCCCACACAGGAACTTAAAAGCTATGCAAATCCTTAAAGAGAAGATGATGATACTCTTACCAATTAGATAATTATTGTTATTGTAATTACTGACTAGCAATCAATGAAGACTTCAATGTGAGCTGGACTACATGAAAGAGGCAGTGGCATATCCATGTAGGAAGAGGACTTTTTCCTGCCTTTTGGAGTCTTGTGTTTCTTCCTTTAAGACAAAGGCACAAATAACCTCTGTGTATTTAAAAATCTTCCCAAGAAGTTAGTCTGATCTGTATTGCCATCCACATATAGATCAATGGGGAAACGTGAAATAAATCACAATGATCATATCATGAAGGCTAAGATAATTTCCATATGACTCTGAAATCAAAGTGCGTCATAATGAGACCAAGCTGAACAATGTTTCCACCACCCTAAGTGACTTACTGATGTTTCAACGCATAGAGCATATTAATAGAACTGTATGAGCGATGAGCATGCGTGAGCAGTTGGAGGAAATATAAAATACTAAAACCAAATAAATTGAGATGGAAATTTAAAATCTCCAGAAAGAAGCCAAGGAAAAGCTACTAGACTGAAAAAAATATTTAAAGTAAAATAAAAGCAAACAACAAAACACTGAAATAACTGTGGAGATAATAGATGTGATGAAATCATGCTTGTAAAAAGGTGATTATTTAAATTGATGATCATCAGTTAGGGAAGGTTAAAATCAGCAATTGCAGTCAATACTTTATTATTTATTATTTGATGTGGTTTATTTGTAGGTTGAGCCTTTTGAGATAGCTGACGTTGGTGTCTTATATCGCTTGACCAAATGGAAACCTCAACCGAAACTCAGCAACAAGATTGAAAATTGCAGTATCAAGCTCCTCTGAGAAGGCTGTTGCCAATTTGAGGGACACAGAAATATGGAAAGAAATATTCAAAACCTGGTAAGTTTCTGGTGAATACTATGAAACACCAATCAGAAGAAAGAACTGCTAATTTACACTTCTAATAGAAGGTCTCACTTTAACTTCCTTAGCCTTTTTCTAAGGCAACACTCCTTGGGTGTTATGATATGAGCTCTCATCATGTATCCTCAAACTTTCCACTGTATGCCAAAAGATAGTGTCATACAATGAGCTGCAAGAAAGGATATGAAAATGTTGCCTTATACATCATCAGATTAGGTGGAATGTGAGTTCAGTTCTTAATGAACACAAAAAAAATACACAGACAGTTACTGTGACTGTCTCACCCACGTAAAAATACATTCATCAGGCATACCTTATCAGGCACTGGAGAATTCAATTCACTGTTCCCTGATTCTTAATGAAAAAAGATGTAACATAATTCCTACTAGGCAAACCTCATCTGCGTTGGTGTTCTTGCACGGAAAACAGAGAGTAGGGCTAAGAATTCTACAGAAATATTTTTTTTAGCAGCCTGGACATGTAGACAGAATAGTCTCAATGTCTAACAGACTAAGAAAGAAAAGGAATGATTTTTTTTTTTTGAAAGCCACAGCTCAGTTCTAACTTTTGAGTGAGGCATTACAATGACTTGCTCTTTCATCCTTTTCATGAGTCCTTTTCAGTCCCTAATGGGCATATTTACCATCAAAAATTAAGACATCACTTAGAGGAAGTATGAGAGTTAAGTGACTAGTAGACCCATGTTTTGCGTATTTAGGCAGATTTGACGTTGCTCATATATCATTATATTGTACCAGTTTATGCAGACATATGCCCTGGCTGAAAAATTTCATGGATGTAGTCATTTTTCCTTCTGGTTTAGTGGTAGAAGCAGCTGATCTATACATTAAGTGATATAGTGGGAGCCAAAACAGTGGCCATGTAAGAAGACCAAGAAAATTATATTATGCTGACTGAAGGAGCTAATTGGTTCTTTACCCAGGTAGGTTAATCACTGGTTTCAGCAAAGATTGTCTACACCAAATGTCAGCAACCTGAATGGACAAATGATGGAAAGTGTTAAAACTTACTCGGTCCACTGCAATTGCCCTAAAGGAAGTCTAGCAGGTTTGCCACCAACATCAGGCATTGCTATATCTGTGTAACACTGAACAATTTCATTTGTATAAAAGACAAATATCTACTCTATTTATCTTAAAGATCTCCAGTCAGGAGAGAGAGGCAAGTACCTCAAAGAATCATCTCATCATACCTGCTTTAGCACAGGATGGATTACCCTTGGGAGGCATTGTCCTACTGGTCACAAAGGGCTTCTTGATAGCTATTTGAGACCAGACGCCTCATTATGCCTATGCTTTAAGATGTTTTACTCAAGCTTTAATGCAGGGTGTTAATAGCCTTTATTCAAGGTATTCATTAATTGCTGCATGGCACTTCTAGGTTGCCAAATGGAAATAAAGTGTTATTTTCCACTGGCCTTACCTTTCACATTCACTGATGTGATCTACACACCATGAACAGAGTTTTACTATGCTCTCTGCTATTTCAATGGTACCACGGAAACCCTTTTGTCTGCTGCAATTAGTTTAGCATCATTGTTTCCCACTGACTTAGTAAGTCATTCAGCAACTCTTTCCCAGGTTGTCTTTCCACATCAACATGAGTAGCAGGATAAGGGAAATGTAGTGAGGTTCCAGATTTAGATTGTAGATACAGGATTTGGTGGTAACTATTTCTGCCCTCTCTTGCTCTGATACGCCCTTTAGGAAACCAGTAACTGTGCTGCTTTGCAGGACGAAGCATTCAGTGGTTTACAGTTGTATATCTGATTTAATAATTTAACTTAAGGAAATAAGAAGTCACATAATGACCTATGCTTATCTCTTATATGTAAAACCGGGGTAAAATGAGTCACCTTGCTTCACAGAATATTGCAAAAGCTAATTCATATTTCACAGACCACCTTTAGCCAGACTTCCCAGTTATATTTGTGGATTTTCACCTTTGTCTTCACTTGTGTATTAACTCTCCTGTTGTCATATGTAGCAAATGTTACGTAAGTATATAAAAAAAAAGAGCATTTCATTAAGCTCACTGGAAAATATGATCTGGTACTTGTGGGGACAACACCTGGGAGTCTCTGAAACCTCCTGCAACACAAACATACCCTTTCTTCCCTTTGGGAATTCTCTTTATCAACATTTTGCTTAGTTTGTATTAGTTCAAGTTTCATCAAAGTAGTATTTATTAGTATAAAAATGTACACCAGATGTCTGCAGGCATGAAGCATATAAAGTATTTTGTTGCCAGTGTGACCCTGGTGGTTTCAACAATTATAAACTGAAACAGGTCTGTTTACACAAGGCTTTAATGTTAAACTATATGCAAACATAACTATGTAGACTCAGAGTCTCCAAGACAGACACATCCAGTTTCACAAATAGTCCAGCAAATGAAATCTTAGAACTTGTAAGCTACTAAGTATAGCACAAAGAACATGAAAATCACGATGCAGTAGTACTTAGCACTGATATATATAGCACTTTACATTTTCAAAGTACTGTGCTAACAATATCTAATTAATCCTCCTCAACTAATTAATCCTTTCCAGATCAGGAAGCTGAGACACATTAATTACAATTATTATTTATGTACTTATATAGCACCATAGGTTTGCATGCCACTTTACAGACTTACAGACCAGTCCCTCACTGTTTTAAGTAGTTAAAATTTATCTTTAATACTAAAAGGAGAAAGTTCATGGCATGTAATATTTGGAAGGGAGTACTTTATCTGGAAAAGTTTACGGCTATGCAGAAGATTCTACTGTCAGATTTGTCCATAAGAAAATACAATGAATAGCAGCTGGATATAAGGAGTTATATTGCCATATTTTTAAAAGAAAATAAATGATATTGTACATGAATTGGTTTTCAAGAAGGTTCAGTATGTGTTCCAGCCTCTGAAAACATGAATTATCAACAATAGTATCTATGATGTCAGTAGATTTTTGTATGTCTCATTCGTTACAAAGATTGAAAAATAAAATTCCTGAAATAATGAATGGCCATGTCCATTATATGCGCAAAAGATCTAAATGCTTATGTTGGTGAATCCTTTCTGTAAGGTAGTCCCAGTTGTCTTAGATTTTGGGTCATTGTTCTGAAGGCCTAGTTCTGTTTATAGTGCAAGATTTCTCAATGCAGAAAAAAACAGAGTTTATAAGAGAGATTATTACTTAATCATTACTTAAAAATTACTTAATCTGTAGCACCAGTGCCTAAAAAGAACTAGGTAAAAAATTAATGGTCCCTTAGTTCCCTGCCCATTACACAATCCTTTAGATGAAGGAATATTATGGGGAAAATAGAGAATATTTTAATGGTGATCAGAGTTTGGCCTATATACATGTTCTGTTTCTGTCCTGTCCAGACAGTCCTTGTTACTAAAACAACAACACACAAAGAAGACTAGAGCTGTCAGGAATAAGCTCTAACCAAAACTTATTCAGAAAAAATAATTATTAGTAATTTGCAAGTTGATCCAAATCTGAGCAAAGTGCTGCTTGCACAGTAAAAATTTGCTCTAGTAAACCTAGGGCAAGCACCCTTCAAATGTAATGAATGGTCTAGAAATGTCTTCAGAAGCAGTCAGAAAAACACATTTAAGGGAAAGTATTTTTCAGTCTGAATATGCATGCTCATATCACATCCTATGAAATTTTCTGCATTTTAATCTCAGACTTGAAGTCTGTAGTTGATGCTGTCATATGAGAATTTTCATATCTAGTCAATGGAATAAATCTTGTCTTTTAGAATTTCTTAGACTGAGAGGGTTAGGAAGTATAGGGCTTAGTCCTGAATAAATAAATTGCAGCACAAAATCTTTTGAAAAACTTTGGGCTTTTTCACGTGTATATTGTATATTCACTGTTCTAAATTACTCAGTGCAGTTCTTGGCCTGTTGACAATTCAGCAGCTCTTCATTATAAGTACTGATAAATGATAGTCAACTTCTGAGGCTGTTTGCTTAATTGTGACTAGCTATACTGCTTCTGCAGTATAGTTCTTGACCAAAAGTGAAGAATAGAGTTTGGGTCCCCCCCATCTGTAATTGTAAGGGATATTTAGGAAGGTAGAATGCAATTTCCTACTGGCATTTGCCCAGTATATGTGGTTTGACCTCCTTCTGGTGGAGATTTTTTTATTTAAAATAGCAGTGTACAATCAAAGTCCAAGTGTATTTTCAGAAAAGGAGGTGAGGAAGTGAAAACAGGGAGCACCAATAAAGAATTCTGATCGGGAATGAAACACCTAAAATTGTATTGAAACAGTGTTCTGCAGTGCTTTCATTAATCCCAGGCTGTTTTAACTTATGCAAGTGGTACTTACAAGACAAATAATATGAGCTGACGCCAACCAGTCTCATGTTTTCACTAGGATAAGACATTATTACAGAATACTTCAGATGTATTGAGTGACAGTGAACTTGGTGCTCTCAGAGTGTGGAGGTGTAGTTCTTAGTTCTCCCATGGGCTCAGGCACCCAGACTTAAGCCTTTCTTTAGGCTTGCATTGATTGTCCATCAAGCAAGTGAGCTATAATTGAGTAGCAGTTTATTGAGTCTGGGAGCAAGTGTTGCTGCCTACTTTGCTCTGTGTGTCACTGGCTAGTTAAATGAGAATGCCTTTAATATCAGAGTGTGATAGGCAAGCAAGAGTTGGACTGAAGTTGACCTCTTCTAAGGCATCCCGTTTGGGGAAAAAAAGTGAACATCTATGTTTTCCCTCCTACCACTTTAAACCCTAATATTTCAGAAGCCTCTGATAAGGTCTACCTTCCTTTGGCTTACCTTGGACCCAACTGGAAGCTCAGGAACTTTTTTATGAATGACTAAAAAACCAATGCTAAGATACACAAACACACAAACACAAACACACACACACACTCCATCTCCCTGCCTCAGGTAGATGAATATACAAGTTCTGTATTACCACCATCAGGAATGAAAGTCCTTACTATTTCCTTAAGTTAACAATATATTTGATGCCTCGTATTTGATGAGAGAAGTCACATTCTCTTGCGTACATGTATTATTGCTGTTGCATACTATTACTAATAGCATGCGAATGTAAGAATTCTCACCAGTACTAGTCATAGATCAGGTTAATATAGCTGTGTGCTTGGTTATTTAACACTTCTGAAAGCAACCAGCTATTGCAGGATGAGTTTCACTGCAAAAAACTGAACAGACTGAAATACAGGCACAAAAGGAAATGCTGATTATAGATCAGTGCAGGAACTAAGAGACGGCTTTACTTTAGTCAATGGCTATCCAGGTATCTATCATGAACTTGGAGCAGTGTGTCTAATGAAATGTGGAAATGGAAGAATTGTATGGATCATTATTGGAATTTGTAAGGGGTCTGGAAGATAAAAGCATGTGTAAAAATGGATATTGCCATTGAGATTAAGACCAGTGGCTGAAAGACAGATAGAGAAGACTAGGAGAGGGAGAGAACAAGTGGCCAATTTAGAATTATAAGGAAGAGAAAACCCATTACTAATTTGTGTCACTAAAGGTGAAACATCAGAGAAAGAAGAAGTCCCTAGCCTTATGTTTATGGTGATGTAAGATTGGTAGAATGGAAAGAAAATGCATATGTAAGACAGGTTAGTTTTAACTCATTCTTGAGATCAACACAGTGTTATGTTCCAAGCTAAAATACTGAAGGGTGCACTTCTCTTGCCGCATCTGAATGCCAATGGTGGAATGGCAAGAGAAATGAAGTTTCTGAGAATCTGGTCTTTCTTTTTTGTTCTTTTCTGAGAATCTGCTTTCTTTTTCAGATGTAAGTCCTGTGCCATATATGAAAATGTTAAGAAAACATGGCACAATCACCCTCTTAAGATGTTAGGTGGAAGCTAGGTTTTAGAGTGTTCCTATCTTACTCCTTTCCTCTTATTTGTCTGCATCTTCCTTCCTTCCTTCCTTCCTTCCTTCCTGCCTGCCTGCCTGCCTGCCTTCCTTCCCGCCTTCCCGCCTTCCCTCCCTCCTTCCCTCCTTCCCTCCTTCCCTCCTTCCTTCCCTCCTTCCTTCCCTCCTTCCCATCTTCCTTCCCTCCTTCCCATCTTCCTCTTTTCCTTTCTTTTCTTTTCACCATAGGCTCACACTGTGGGGTTTTTTTGAGTGTCATGGCAACATATCCTCAAAAGTAGCAAGCTCAGAGGTCATTCTCCCAACCTGCTCCATGAAACCGACTTGTTCCTGTGCATACTTACAGATGGTAGTTGATTCTTTGTTGATAAAGAAGGATCAATATATACAATCAGATTTGTGCTATTCCTTCTCGTGATGAAAAGGAGGGGGTTTCTTCTTCCCTCATTTGAAAACTTTGCTGAAGTATGCAGTCAGCAAACCTCCCTGCTAAATGCCTCTACAATTGTTACAGGTTTGCAGATTTTCTTTCCTCCCTTTCCTCTGCCACTGCAGTTAAAAACTAAAGCTGTTGGCTTCTATCCAAGCTCAGTCAGGAATCAAGCTAAAAGACAGTATCTCTATGCATTATTCCAATATTGATGAATTACAGTCTAAAACCCTTTGTGCATTTCAAGAAAACTTTGAGTCCATGCTTAAAATCAGGATTGTCTCCATCAAGAAACAGTAAGTTCAGCAATACGGTTTAATCTCTGTGGCATTCAAAAGACAAGATTCAATTATATTCTGTGATCTTAATTGAATTACACCCCACCCCCCAAAGTAATGACATTACTTTATATTTTCTCCAAGCCCAGATTATTTGGGTTGAAAAGAATTAAATAAGACATGGTTTGAGAAAAAAAAAAATGTTTGTTTTTGCTGCATAGTAATTCACAGCTTTGAGAAGAAGCTAATATCCTTTAAGTAAAAGACTAATATCTATCCATGGAAGTGCTTTTTTTGACCCATTTGGTTTGTCAGAAAAGTCTCCTACCTCTGATATTTATACAATATCATGCAAATGTCAAAATCTGAATGTCATCTTCAAAGACCCTTTTATGTCAGGCAACCCCTTTATAGGGAAAAAATAAACAATTTTATGTATGCATGCTTGATGCCAGTCCAATTAATAAAAGCCTTTTTTGCTGTGCTTGGCTACAAGCAAGTTTCTCTTTTGAAAATGAACAGAGGGAGAATGAGATAAAAGGTCTGTATTGTTTCCTTGCAAATTTTACAGTTTCATTTTTAATTTGTGTTTGGATGTGAGGATCTTGGTGCAGATGGTGTGATAGTCCACAGTATGTTCTGAGAACCTGAAATGATAACAAAGATATGCAAATTGAGAGGGTGCTTTGGATGAAAGCCAGGATATCCAATTTCACAATAGCTGAAAACAAATTGATGTGCCCAGCAAACTACTCAGACTAGCACTAGGAAATGTAACAGTGCCAAAACAAATTATATTAATGACCTGAGCAGTTTGTTGAATTCTATTGGCTAGCTTAATGTTGGTTACATTTGTCTGCACTGGCACTTCATTTACTGCACAAAACAACTTTTGTAAATGAAAAAAAACCCACCCCAACAACAAAAAAAAACAACCCACACTTAATGAAAAATCAGTCTTGGTAACTGCAAAATAAAGTTATACAAGAATTATTTTTTCATCTCAGAAATGTCCAGCATATTTCACGCAATGCATACTGTAGAAGTAAATACACCTGAAATTCTGAAAAAAGAGTTGAAATTATTTCTGTGAAGAAACACAAACCTTTAATGCTTCAATCTACATCAGCATTATTAACTAAACAAATGATAACATTTTTATTTTTTGGTAGGGAAACCTAAAAGGACATGCTTTCAAAGAAAATATTTGTGCGTAAAGTCAGGAGTAATTTGGAAACAGTAACGTTATTCACATTTTTGCTGGTGTTAAAATGAGGACCTGAACTCTTGGCTGTCATTTTTGTCTTACCTTCCTCCTTTCTTTAAATGAAAGATCCCTGTCTCCAAGTGAATTGCTTTAAACAGACTTTTAAAAAATTTTCCTCCCCTAAACTATGTTTAAATTGATGAGAAAAAAAGTCTGCCAAGAATAGTTGTAGTTTGACTATCCCTTAACAGTTCATATAATTTTACATGAATAGCTTCTTTCTAGTTCGAATGAGAAAATCAAAGACACTTTCAGTTTTCATAAAATCATGCTAGCGATGCAATGAACTGAACGTATCTTTCACATATTTCAGTACCCCATATTAAATAACGTATTTTGAACTATGAAGATCCATAATCTGAATCTTATTAAAGCCTGATTTTGGATTTGATTTCAAACACATGAACGCTTTTTATTTTCTAATACCATAACTAAATACAGTCCAGTTGTGGAAAAAATAAACTGAGATTTGATCCTTCTGCTCCTGCAGTCAATAGGCAATCTCCCCAGCTGGCATTAGAATACCCAAGTTCCAATGGAGAGATGCCAGTCTGAGTCACTGAGATGCCAGTGAACTGCTTACTTTCTTTTGATTTCCAAAAAATACTGCAAATCCTTTGGT
>WAAB01007892.1:148109-169572 GCA_013389865.1 Piaya cayana
GTTCATATAATTTTACATGAATAGCTTCTTTCTAGTTCGAATGAGAAAATCAAAGACACTTTCAGTTTTCATAAAATCATGCTAGCGATGCAATGAACTGAACGTATCTTTCACATATTTCAGTACCCCATATTAAATAACGTATTTTGAACTATGAAGATCCATAATCTGAATCTTATTAAAGCCTGATTTTGGATTTGATTTCAAACACATGAACGCTTTTTATTTTCTAATACCATAACTAAATACAGTCCAGTTGTGGAAAAAATAAACTGAGATTTGATCCTTCTGCTCCTGCAGTCAATAGGCAATCTCCCCAGCTGGCATTAGAATACCCAAGTTCCAATGGAGAGATGCCAGTCTGAGTCACTGAGATGCCAGTGAACTGCTTACTTTCTTTTGATTTCCAAAAATACTGCAAATCCTTTGGTTATATAAAAAATTCGGAAGGCCTTTTATAAAATCAAAGCAAAAATATAGGCAGGTGCACCCCCACCCTCCCCATTGTGTACAACTGTAAATTAAAGTAGTTAAGGATGGGTATTATATATTAAAACATTAAAATATGAAACAATTACTTATTGATTGCAACTTTACCCTGTCACAAGAATAAAAACAAATACTGTCAGGGAATTCATCATTCAGTACCAAGACAATGTACCTCAACTCTTAAATATCACCTATGATATGTACACTTGCGTTTGTCCTAATGCCACAAAACTGTTATTGTGAAAAGCACTCCAGATCCATATTTCGCTCTGCCACTGACTTTAGCCTTTCCAGTACAGAATCTGTAACTAAAAAGTAGGTAGTTCAAGTCAATATCAATGCACTAATTGCAGTTACTATAATTTCATAGTTAAGCATAGAGAATACCTACAAAAAGCAAAACCATAAACAAACAAAAACCCAAAGCACCCTCTGTCCAAAAAATCTCTCAAAACACCAAAACCCTTGGTACAAGCTTTGTTTTCTGACATATTGTTTCAAGTTCTTCTCTCAAAGCACGCATCCAGAAGGATCCTTCTCCACAAATGAATTTACCTTGGGTGGCAGAGAGCGATGTTCCAGTAGGACCTGCAGTACTATTCCTGCACTTGGCCTCTGCCTGGAGGTGTTTTCTGCAGGACGTTTGTCATGGAAGAGAATTGATGTGGAGTTATGGTAATTCAAAAGGAAATGAGATGGACTGAGTAAAAAGAACTGGGGAAAAAAAAAAAAGTGAGAAAGGTGCATAATCTCCTCTTGGTTCTGAGGAATTTACTCAGAAAACAGTGCAGGTATGTCGCTCCTATTGGCAAGTCTGCAGTTGAAGCCTATAGTCACAGGGCAGTTGCCCCTTTATATCAAGAATCATTATATATAAAAGGCTTCATGGCCTCCCTCTCAGAAAACAAATCCCATCCCTGTGGCAGGATAGCAATCACATATGTCTTCAACAAGTTGTGTGGGAACGACCCACATCTCTTCCTTAAGCCTTCTTTTCTCATGATAACAGGAGGAGATGATCTGGCTCTGTGTTTTTTAACTCATCCAGCATTCAGAATGATTCATTGAGTGAACACAGAAGATTTTAGAAAGTAGGTTAAAGGTTCCTTTACTTGGTGGCATGCCCTGCATGAAAATATCAAAGTTTTCCTAGAGCAGGTTGGATGGGGGAGATGACAGCACAAGCCAGGCTGGAAAGTTCCTATAGGCTTACATGACTTATATGTAGAGGTGGAAAACAAATTAGGTGTTTTTTGAAAAAAAAAATCTCGAGAAAGATGTACATATTCTGTTCAGCATGAATCACTTTTTTAAGGCCTATGCCTCTATTTATTTTGCTTTTCCACTTATCACACCAAGAACCCACGTCCTCCTATGTGTATCTGTGCAAAGGAAGAAGTGGCATAAAGGGCATGGAGAAGTAGTAAACCTGTGAAGTTTACAATCTTTAGTACTGTTCACCACTTTTTATTCAAATTCTGTGGATTTTTTAGAAGAGCTTTGTGGGTTTTTGTTAAGTAAGCCCCAAAGGGTAAATCTACCGCCTGCTTTCAGAGGTGCTGGGGTTACCCAGCAGTGGCAGCATCACAGTGAACCCTGCTGCCTCACTGCAGAACTGACTTTGCAAAGTGGTGCTGCACTGGAGCTTCAGGTGGTGCCTGGAAAGCAGGTCTGCTAGGCCTCCCCATGCAGCAGGTTACACCAGAGTGCTACTGGGACCTGCCCCTGTTGCAGAAGGTGCACATCGAAGGGCAAGTCTCAATGAAGCTGGTGAAGAAATGCTTGCTCCCCACTGCGGGCAGAGAGTAACAGACCCAGCTGAAACTTCCCCTGCTTTGCAGAGGCAGGTTGCAAAACCAACACTTTCAGCAGGGAGAGTGGGAATAGCTCTTCTTGCAAGAAATGGATAGTGTCTCTTTTTAGCCGAGCGCTCTCAAGCCTCAGGTGCCTATTCCAAACACTCGCATCTCCCACTGACTTCATTCCTCTGCATTACTCCCACACTCTCCTCAGTAGGTGTGCAGCACTGTGCCATTTATATTTTGAATACAATGTGTCTGAGAGTAGAAGTTTAGCTTTTCTAATTAGGCACTGTGCTATTTTAAAAACCTTTTTTCATTGCAGGATGAAGGTGTAAGTGCGAACTTGATGCACATTTGTCAAAGGAAATAATAATAATAATAAAATCCTCACAGAGCAATTAATAGCTTTTATTAACTGATGTAACTATGTAACAGCAAAGTATAGGTTTTAGATGAGGCCAGAAAATGACCCTTGGTAAAAAGCTCACTAAAACGAATACCTTGGAGCTGTCCATCAGTTGCACAGACGCACACAAATCCTGCGCAGCGAGGCAATGTACTCTCTGTCTTCATGCATAATACATACAAAATAGGTGAAGTGGTATGTAAAGTGAATTTTAATTGGTTATAATTGTCATTTCATTTAGTAAAGTATTGTCTGGAGACCAGGATATCAATTAGCACTCTATGGACTCTGTTACTTATGAAAATATGCATATATAGAGATGATGTGTTCTAGCAGCAGATATACTTTAATTAAGAAAGTGGTACAGTAAATTAAAGACCTTTAAAGTATTAATTAATTGGTGTACAGATCAGTTCTGAGTTTCAACTTGGTAAAGTTAAAATCACTGCACCTTATTTAAATGAGAGAAGAGATGCATATTCTGTGTTGTTACTAGCTTTTTAAAGTTGTTCCTTTCCAGAACCATGTTAGCTTAAATGTGAAGTGCAACTTTTCTCTATACAGCGCTAAAGTTTTATCTTAAGTTGGAGCTGTTTAAAGTTATCCTTTGTTCATACTAAAATATCAACCAGAACTGTTTTTTCCAGGAGCCTTTATCCTGCTCTTTTTTCTATATGTCCTTAATATTCCTTGGTATTAATAAACATCCCAGAATTAAAAAGCTGTAAGAGTAGCAATTGATGTATTCCACATTATTATTAATTTGTTGGTAACCAGGGCAGGTGTTTCTTTTTTTTTTTTTTCCCCTTCTCCTTTTCCATGGAGGATAAAGAGGAACCTGTCCTTTTTTAACCACTTGCTCTGAATGACTTCTACACCAAATATAAGTGAGAAAAAAGGATGAATGTCACCTCTCTTCTCTTCCTTCTCCTGTCGATGCATACTCCTTCTTTTGATTGACAGCTACTAATAACCTTCCTGCCCTAAGTGCCATGGAGACACTTTATTAGGACAAACAGCCAAGGAAATCTAGGAATGAAGCCAAGCCTGCAGTGAGTTATTATCAGGCTTGTATTTATCTCAGCTTTGTAATTTTTTTCAGTGATATGCAAATCCTGAAATAGATCTTCTTCTGTTGAAGGACAGGTCCCTCTGTTAATTGATCCACTGAGATTCAGCCTAACCTCTTTTAGCTATCAGCCAGGGAAACAGGCTACATAAAAGAGTCTCAGTGCTGTATACAGTTCACATAAATTCACTGTGCATTCTACAAGGAAAACTTCCACACAGAAAAGGCATTTTTAGTTCCTGAACATATTTTACATATTAGTGTTATCTGCATAACAGATCAAACTGATTTGTTTATTTGTTTATTAGATATAAGGGTGCACTTTTATAATCAAATGTGATTTTAGATGGAGCTTGCTTTCTTTGTGGAATGATACACTACAAACATGTATTGTAGAAACACATTAAATGAAATTCAGACATAATACAAATGCATATCCTCAAAATCACCTTTTTTAAAAAAATAAATGCTACATTACAGAAACACTTTATTACTGAGCAATTTGGCTGTTTGAAAATTGGCAACACAGGTGCATCTCCTACATGCCTTGAGATGGAGCAAACATTTTTTTCTTTGTGGAGATTTTCAGCAAACAGGTAACATCATTTCAAATAGATCTTTCAATAGTGTATTAATAACAGCATCAGGATGGATTTACATCTGCTTTATCTTTCTGTAGGGATAGGTCCATTTAGTGAGCAATTTATTTGACAGAGAGTAGAATTTGTAACAAAGGGAAACGTTTAGGGAAACGCTTATAATAATAATCATAACAATAATAGTAGTATTAAAGAGTCCAGAATGAAAAGGAATCACTGCAAAAAAATTAGCATTACATTCACATTTATGTAGCATCTCTTGTCCATAAGAATCCTGGAAATCTTCATTAACCCCTAGTATATCAACACCAGTACAAGTATAACTATTGCTGGGACACGGAAGACAGCCGCAAGAAGGGGCAAATTTGGATCTGGATACAAACTCTCCTGAAGAGTGAACTGGGATCAATAATGCTCACAAAGTGTGGACCAGCTTTCATTTTGACACCTCATCTAAACCTCTACAACGTGAAGAAGTATAGGGGAAATCTATTACCAAAACCTTCGCAGTTCTTCAGCCTGAGAGACAGAACGATGTGCAGTAATGAGGAGTGAGGCATGAAAGCCTGTACTCTAATCCCAGTTCTGCCCGCCAAATTATGTCATGGCCTTGAGCAAGTCATTTCACCTCTGCTGCTTTAAAATGAGGATGATAAGCCTTACAAGGCTCAGTCTATGATTCTTACTCAGTAAGTGTTTGTAAAGTGCTTCCAATACGTGAAATACTTATGCAGGTACGAATAATTTTTTTGAGCGTGATCATAGCATCCGGAGTGTGGAGCTTCCAAAGGGACAGCATTATTAGTGTTGGTTAGGATATAAGGGAATCTGCATTTCAGCTTAGATCTGAACCTCCACAAACATTGAAAATGATCACTTCCACAGGCAAATTTTGTGCCTTTTTACTGTGTCTCCAGTAAGGTAATGGGAGAAACTAGATAGGAATGTCTTTACATGTTAGGGAGCTGACATTCAGAATTAACACCCAGCTGCAGCACTCTTGGACATGTTTGAGTCCTGCTGATTCTAGTGGTATTGTGACCTGTGCTTATAGCTGATGGGGAAGGGAACACTGAAGATCATAATTGAATTTCTAAATTATTATATTGCTTGGGAGTTAGGTGTATCTTCAAACTTTAATATGTTGTTGAAAGTCTAGCTTTTCTAAATGAGGAGATTTAGTGATGAAGTAGTTATGAGCTAACTTCTGCTCAACTCCTTTATTCTTTCTATTTGTCCTCAAAGAATTGTTTATCAATTACTGTACGGAAGGCAACTCACGAAGCAAAGCAATGGTTAGCAAAGCTGTTTTCTGTAACTCATATCTCTGATGGTGCAACAGCAGCTCTAGATAAAATGTCTGTGTTACATTAAAGGTATGGCACTACCGCTTGAAAGATGTTAAATAATAATGGGTTGTGCAGATGATTACTAAATCAACATTGCAGAAGTTTATTCCTTTACATTTTTCTGCTTGAGGTCGTTCCTGAGTAATGAAGATGTGAAATTAAATTATCACTCAGTTGTCCTCAGATTTACCTCTCTTTTTCTTCTCTGAAATGTCACACTTCCATTTCCTCTTTGGCAATTTGCACATTAGTGTGTTAATAGTTTGGAGGAAATTTCTAGCAAATGACATCACTTCAGGGGCTAATGCGCTGCAGAGGAGTATATGCATTGACATGAGATTCTAGAGAAATTGCAGAGCTGGGTATTTAAGTAAAAGCATTCATGCTACAGGAATCAGTACTAGGATCTAGTAGATATTCTTTTCAAAAAAAGACCTTGGAAAGTAGATTTTCAATCCACTGGTTTTTTTGACAGAATAAAATAACTCTAAAGAAGAGAGATCACAGTACTTTTCTGAAGTGCTAGTTTCATAGCAAGCTTTTCTTTCTGTGATTTCTGTTTTGTTTGAGTGAAATTCATCCAGCTGAAATTAGCTGGTGTTTTTGCCTAAAACCAGAAATTTCACAGGATTTTTGGAAGTGTTTATTTTTTATACATGAAATGACAGTAAAAGGCAAGAGTCTAACATTATGAGGATTTTTTAATTTAAGTGAGAGGTTTGTTTGTTAAAATATATTGGGACAAGCAAATAAGATTGCAACTAAAAGATTACAAGTAGAGAGTCAGCAGCTTAGTATGCAGGGAAATCATAGTGTAAGTACAACAATAGAACTAAAAGGCTGCTGTAGGAACCTATGCTTTGTTGTGTTAGATGCTACAAAAAAAAAAAAAAAGAATTAATTAACAGTTCCCCAACCTGATTCTCTGAGGAAGGTGATTTATGTATGGAATCTTTGTGAAGGCGTATTCTTATATTTCTCTTTTTGGTATTTGATTTGTTGCAATCTAACTCAGATAACCTGTGCTAGTTTTAAAAGAACAGACAGTAACTGTATATCTTTCTCCCTCTCTCTCTATTATATATATAAAAAGACGTGTATACTCACATACACATATCTGTGTGTGTGTATATAAGTACATATATATTTATATATACACACAATTAATATTCATGCATACTGTATCTGTTACCTTATTGAAAATATTGAATGAAAACCTTATATTAGTCTTCAATAATAAGGTGGGGGTTTTTTTAAACAGTTTGTAAGGCTATCTTGGCTTCTCTGGGATCACAATTAAGTCAGTGTTAAGTGTTTTTTGGAACAGCTGCTTAAGTAATGAATAGGTGAAACAATAGTATAACAAAACAATACTGACTTTAGAAATAAACTAATAAATAAGACATGCTAATTTTTATTAATCGGGTTATTTAGAGGCTATAAATTCATAAATTAACATCTGAAAAGATTGCTTTTTCTGGAAGTCATAAACCTCACTGATATTATATTTAGTTTAGCTGACATGAGCTGGGCAGGGATACATCACAAAACCATCAGAATTGGCCTGTGAGGGCAAATAGTTTTATTGATATTGATTTCAAACCTAAGGCAATGCCAAGGTAAAAGGTAGAACATTTTAATCTGACCAAAGCAAAACACAGTGTATTCTTTTCTTTATTGATACTGCCTTTTATTTTGTATCCACTCACTATAATCTGAGAACAAGGAAACTGTCAAAAAAGGTTCTTTTAAAACTCAGGACATCAGAATAAAGCTAGTCAGATTTCCTTCATGGACAAAGTGAGAGTGAAATGTCCTAATCCTTAAGGTGTGAGGATGTAAAGGTTTCTCTAAGTCAGGGCAATACAGCAGGTGACAGAGACCACATAGCCTACAGGCACATCTACAGGCCGTTCCTGGTTTCTTCACACAGTTGTTAAGAGGATGTTTTATCCTGAGGCAAAGTTACACTGAAAGAGTTAAAAACTGCTTCAAAACATCAAATATCATGTCATAGCACTTCAGAAACACTGCTGAAGTGTTGCAAAGCATATAATGCTTTTTCTGCACTTCGTTTATTTTACACAAGAAATAATGCATAGGCCTGATCCAAAGCTTGACTCAATCCCCAGCACTTTTCCTTATTTTTTAAAAAAGTTATTTTTCTTTAGCACTAACATCAATAAGCTTTAGACTAAGACAGATAATTTTACAATCCAAAACTGTCAAATGTTAAGAATATTAAAATATTCCAAATTAGGAATAGCTTTGGCCAGTTATCTAACTGTTGAAGACTGGGGTTAAGCCCATTGAAAACAATGATACTACATGGATTTACATCATCCAAGGTGCTGTCAGAAGATATTTTGGGGGTAAAAGAAAGAAGAAACTAAACCTGAAAAAAGCACTTATGCTAAAATGGAAACAACCAGCACTTCACAAAATCTAGAATGTAAGAAAATGCACACAGAGTGTCTTGGTCTGAAATAGCAGATAACTAAAAAACATTAATCGAATATTTGAACTGCTACAACTGATGACAGTGCTAAAATCGGAAGGTGAACAAAAAAATCTTGTTTATGTCTGGATAGTATGACCAGAGTCCTTTACCTGCTCTTTGAGGGTGTCTCTGTATAAGCAGCTAGTCTTGAGTCTGGCTGAAAGAATTGTGAGGAGTCAGGCTAGTGTAACAGACCAATCACCATCTCTCACAAATAGGAAGGAACAAATTTTGAATCTATAATACAATAGAATCTGTCAGGAAGAGGGATAAATTTAGTCTCTTTTTGCACATACATTTTACAATCTTGTGCAAGCTAGCGAGAAATAAAAGAGCATTCTAACTATCGGAGCCTGGGAGCGGTCTAAGGGGGAGTTACTCTTGCAAGAAAGAGGCAAAACCAAGTGCTGTCACTATTCACCACCCAAGAACAGAGGAAATCGAGTTGCTAGTCCAAGAAGACAGGCTATGGAGGGAAGGATGCCTGAAGCAATGGTTGCTCCTTAAAGCTGATCCCTGAACAAAGTAGAACTCTTTCCAGGCTGCCTTTATGATTCCTGACACTAGCAAGTTGTGTTCATGTAGACCAGAGTTCACAGATGTGTATAGCATGTATTGTCATAACCAGTTAGCCTAATCATAATGGTTAAGCCAGGCTCTTTGCTCAGAATTTATCTGTTTGTTACCTCATGGCTTTTGCCAGACAGAGCTTTCAGACTGATGAGAAACAGGGAGGAACATCTACCCGGAGCTACATGGCATTGGAATTATAGAATCAAAGAATCATTTAAGTTGGAAAATACCTTAAGATCACCTAGTCAAGCTGTAAATCTAACATTGTATGGGAATGGCATTCTCATGGAGGTCAGTTCTTAATAATTCCTCTTCAGACCTTGTGGGCAGGTTCTCTAGTTACCCATACATAGACAGAAAATTAAGATAAGGGTCTTCAAAAATATCTCCGCAGAAGCCTGACCATTTGAAGGTGTTCTAACTTAAATAATTATTAGTATCTTTGCTGCCACTTCCAACACAGGTAATGTTGACTCTAAAAGCCCTACCTAATGTGAAAGTCTGGCCCATTATGTAGCTATTAACTGGAGTGAAACCATCATGTGTATTCAGTATAAACAGCTTACTGTGTCACATTGTAACAGCATTTGATTTTTAACTGTCTGGGTACTTTCAAATTGACTCTTTTCTCAGGACTCTTTCCCAGATTTAAACAACCCCTTGACCTTGTGCAGTTCCCAATACTATCCCTTCCGCATTATATAATTTGTTTAGGTTAAGTTTTTCACTCTATATAGCAACCTGAAATTGCTTTCTCACATGCTGATGTATCCATCTTGTTCATCTCAGTAGCCTGAAACAACATAACGTGAAATACAGGCATGTTTCTACAGAAAGATGAGAATCCCTCTGGCTAATCTGACATACTCCATGTTAGATCATCCTAGCTATCATATACAGAAACTGTCAGAAATCACAATAAGGCCCAGCTATACACAGCTTCTCCTAGGATGGACCAACTATCAAGCCATGATTACTGTCATGAATTGGATGAATTATACAAGAAAGGAAGAGTTGTTGGCTTTTGTTACAGATAACATACCTGTCAGTATTTGCGAAAGGCATGCTGCTTCCTAAAAGGTGATATATAGCATGCTTTTCACTTTACTAGAAGGGACAGAGAAACAAACAACGTACATGTTTCAAATGCCTTGTCTTTCCGTTACAATTTGTCTAAGTGATTTCCTTGCTATTTTTTTCCATAAGGTGCTCCAATCAGCAAAGAAACTGATTTTAGACTATATACAAAATGGAACGTGTTGTCTTCTGTGCAGTTTTTACCCATGGAAAATACAAATTAATAAACAACAATATAAATATATGCAACTCCTGTTGCTAAATAGATCTAATCTACAATGGAGTCCAAACCCAAAACTGAGATTTGCAGATCTGCATGAGGAACCTAAAGAGTTTGGAAGATTGCAGCATGGTTGCACATAGCAGGCACTGTTGTCGCCAGAAAACACTCTCAGTCTTCTGGTGGAAAGTCTGTGTTGACTCCAGGGCTATACACCCATGGGCAGTATTTTTTCATAAAGTCACTCACTGTCTACCTTTATCTTCCACCTCCATTTTCTTCCCCAATGTCCTTAGCACACTTTTCATATTTTTTTAGTCACTGTTTTTATTATTCTGTGAAAAACAATTTAGTTATATTCAGTACATTAGGTATTTTACTAATTTTCCTCAGAATATCCTGTACAATTGTGTCCATAATTGAATAATCTGTTTCACTTGAAGTGACCAGAAACAGATGGTTTGTTTTTAAACCATTGCTGAAATACAAATACTTACTATGGATAGAGAACTATGATTCAGAGGCTGCAGGAACCCACTTCTGATCCCTGGCTTGTGTGCTCTTTTTGGTAACTGTTTTGCAGTTTGCAGCAGCATATTAATTCTGAAAGTGATATACTGCTTTTGAGTCAAAGGAAGTTATAAAATGAGCCGGAAATATAGTGGCTCAATAATACCTCCATAATAAATGTTTCACACTGGGTTTCATTATAAGTGTCATAGTCACTCTTATGGCTTTGCACAGGAACAAATTTCATGATTACTGCCAGGGCACAAGGAGAAAAAGTTTCTGGAAAATATTCAGGCCATTAATCAAAGCATACTCAAGATATGGAGGATTACAAAACTATGCCAGAATACTGGCTGCTAAAGCTCTGAATGATGATTGCAAAGGGAATTTTTTTTTTAAAAAAGCCTAACTGATTTTCAAAAAGCATTTTGAAAAGTATAATCCTATAGGTAGCTTTTCCTAGATAATAACTTTGATCATATAGCAACACAGGCATGTCCTTTGTGGGAGGGTTTGTTTAGCTGAACACACTAGAGATTCAACCTGGGCTCTCTTTTAGCACCATAAAAAGAACTAGGAACACAGAATGTGCAATTTATCTAATCCCAAGGTAGACATCTACAATCAGTCAGGTGATTCACCAAACCCATCTGTAGTCTGAGTATCCAGATCAATTCAACAGAAAAGCATTTTCCAAATAAGTAATAGGTGAGAGTACCCTTTGTACTGGAGCTGAGCTTGGTGTACATGGCGATGGAAAACTGCCACGTCCAGGAGGGCTTTCTGCACCACAGTCTAATTCTGCATACAATATAGGTCATCATCTCTACATTTTTCTCCTTTCATCATCCTAAAATTCCTGTACACCTTTTTTTCAAATGTTCATAACCAGACATCCTCAGTGCAAAGCTATCAGGAGCACCTCACATATGTCTGGGAAATTCCGACAACAGCTAAGAAGAGTAAAGAGTAAATTCAAGGTGCAAAGAGTTTGTTACCTTAGGAGCAATCAGTACTAAAAAGTTTGAAGAGCTGTGTCTTTTACTGCCTTTCTCACATCCTCAGGTTAGGAAATAACTAGTAGCACTGGCAATGCTCCTGAAAGCTACTGGCTGACTAGTGAAGCGTTCAATGTTTTAAACATCAGTTGTTTAATGAGTGTTCATTTTCTGCATTTACATCTGGTAACTATTTCATAAATACCTGTATTCAACTAGATTGAATTAGATCTACCTGCTCTAGGTAAATAAATTTTAAGCATTTCACGTAGTATTCATATACCCATCTGTAGCGATCTAGAGTTCACAATTTCTTAAGGTGTAGAAATGATCCTTCTCCATCTATGCAGGGAGGGAGAATGAGAAAGAGATTTTTAATGCTTGACTTCTTATCCTAGAAAAGCACCTTCGTATGAGGTGAGTTGTCTTCATGTCATTGATTGGTAAGAGGAACTTGAATACTCACTTCAGTTAGTGTCTGTGTCTGGCCACAAATCAGAGGTCAGTGTCAGAAAGGATGAGTCCCACACCAGAAGTCATAATGACCTCTCAAAACCCTGAAGGAAACCAAGGATTCCCTCAGAAAATGGTATTATTCCATGGAGCTATTTTCTCATTGAAAATGAAGGACCATGTGCTGACTCAATTTATTTTTTACCTCACTGTGCCCAAAACTACTCATTTTCCTGAAAATGTAACCCTGATCAAACTTGCTATTAATCTGTGTAATATATATTAGTAGTGATTGAAAAAGTTGGTCTAACCTAATCACCTCAAGTTGCAGAAAGATCCATTGGTCATTACATTTTTTCCTTAATTCTCAAATTTCATGCTTTCTTTATTTGTATCATTTTCACATTTTATTTCTTCTTCTACAGTCCTTTTGTCGTTTGCATTTTCTCTCTTCCATGCAATAGAGAAATTTCTCATTTACAAGCTGACACCTGTGGTTTTGAATAGCACCTTTTAATATAAGTTATATGAACGAGATGTGCTGCATGATTTTTCAGTGTACCTTACACAATAATTGACCTCACATAGACTGTCAGTTATTCATGGCCCCATGCTTTAAAAAGGGTCCTAAACAGCCAATCACAATTTAAAGGCAAATTATTCTGCATTAAACACATTTGTTCACAGTACCTTTCACAAGTTATTAGCCATTTTCTTTCACAGAATTAGGGATTATTGAAGCTTGTGCAATGAGAACTTTGTTCTTCATAACTCATTCTCTTACTTGCTTATGCAATGAAGCATTATAATGTGCAGATAGTTGCTTCAGAGGACTTATGACTTCACTAGCTGGACAAAGACAGGACAAAGACAAGTCAAGAAGAAGGAAAACATTTACAACATAATGAGAAGGTAAATTAACTTACATTTGCTTCAAATAGGTTGACGCAAAATATCACTAATCTTCCCTTTCATCTGTGAAGATAAGGTGTTTCTACAAGTCTTTTTTTTCAATTATGTTGCTGTAGTTTCTGTGGTCTTATTTTTGTGGTTGAAGATCCAAGACTTTTCATATCTGATTTCTGATCTTGAGATAGATGTTAGAAGTTGCAAAAAACCCAAGCCAAACAAAACCAAACAAAAAAAACCCCAAACAGGGTAGGAAGTGGACCTCATGATACTTCCTCTACTTACAGCTGCAGTGGGGTCCACTACTAGAAACTTGGTTTGGAGCTTGAAAAACTGCCCAGACATTCTGCCAAGGTAGCTGGAGTTATGTACATCACTGTTGTGTGTCCTGTTTTCCTAATGTAAGAGAGAGGAATTAATACCATCTACTGATGGGCACATCCAGAATGGCAAATGAGGTGTGAAGAGAAGAATTACACTTTGGAAATTATCCAGTCAAGAATCATGTCAGTTCTACTATCAAAACATTCCTGATAGCTCTCAGGTAACAAAAGCACAAGGAATTGCAGTGGAAAGGAAAGGAGCAAAATCTGTTAATTATTATTGTTATTGATGAAAGACTGCAATAAACCTCAGCAGGTTTTGGATCAAAGCTTGAATTACTGAATACACTTTAAAGACTTTTTTACTCTCTCTCAGTTTATAAAAAATATATGTATACATACATAAACAACGCCAGAAAGAGAAAGGTAAAAACTGAAGCCTTAATAAAACTAGCAACTTCTCTTGTTGTGTTTATCTCATATCCTTGGCTGTTTGTTTTTTTTTTTAATGACCCTTATGTGTTAGGAGAAGAAAGAATAATATATGATTAATTTCTATTCTGAAGATTTGTTTGAAAGATGCTTTATTTGCATTAGCATTCATAATTACTTAATGACAAATCAGATATGGTTCATTGCTAGTAAGTGTAGAAACATGTTGTCTGAAGGATGTAGTTTAATTAGTATACTCCTAAAAACATGTCCCTCATGACCATTGGATGTAATCATTATTTTATGTATTTAACTGTGAAATTTATGTTTACTCAGCAGGCTAGAGATCATCTTTTTTTTTTTTTTTTTTCCCCCAAAGCTGTTTAAAACAATACATTTAGACTTTGAGGAAACCCACAAAATCTCCCCAACAGCCGGTACTAAAAAAATTAAAACAACTATTATTGCAATGAAGCAGATATAATTTTTTTAAAAAAAGTAACCACCATAATATTGCACCCATAAAGCATAACAGGAGGAATAAATATGCAGGGAAACTCATTTTAATTCCTCAGTTAATAACTTAGACAGAGGAGATACACGTTCTCCTAGATCAATGAGACAATTTGGGCATTCTTTTATTGTTGATTAGTGAATCTGAAAATGACCTCATTTCAAGGGCATTGAGCGATTTCTTTTTCTCTGTGCTGTTATAACACAAATGAATACTGTGAACAGTTTTTCTACTCAAGCTGTTGTAAAATCTGAGTATGTCCTTATATCAGTGACACAGAGGACAGTGACAACAAATAAAAATCATCAGAACTTTGGAAAGAGGTCTCAAAAAAAATCACACAGACTCTTCAGTAGTAATCTCATTTTCTTTAAATCTCTCCTTGAAAAAGGAAGGCCTCCTTCACTGAGCATTTCCAGTGGGCTGTGGAAAACCAGTTATGGAGTCAGCTGTTATTCAAGCTGTGTAAGGCAATTGGCCCCATTTTCACCTGCAAAGAGGCTACAATTAAGAGATAGTAATTTTCCTCTTCTGCAGTGCATATTTCTACAATATTTATACTTTTAGGATACATATAATTTTTAGGATTTTAGTATACAACTGCTAATATTTTAGGATGCTGCCTGATATGCTTTCTACTTTATTATTTCTGCTCCTGATTCTTCCTTGGCTTCAAGCTAGGTATGGTAACTTAGAGATAGGTGCCTTTTGCCTCTGTAAGTACCGTGCCTTTAGGTTTTAAAGTTTTTTTCCATTTATTACAGTTTGCCTGTATTACTAGGTATAGGCATCCTAAAGGGGTTACAGGTGTGTCTGTGCTTCTGCCACCCTTGCTTCCCAGCTACAGCACTCATGGTATCTGGCTTCGCAATGCAGTGCCTCAAGTGATCTCCACATTGTTATTGTCACTTGCCTAGAGTTTTCTCACCTTGGTGCTGGGCACAAGTAAGAAGCATTTGCTTTCCACTTGAACATCCCCTACAGCTGCTATAACTGTGTGACCCTTGACAGGTTATGTGATAATAAAAGAGGAGAAACATGTTACCTCTCTTTGGCAGATTGTCGCTGGGGCTGTGTCTGTATGAAGAGCAGCTCATGACATTACATTAAAAAAATAAGTAACAGATATGTCCATTCATCTTGGACAGTAACAAAGAAAGCAGTCGACTTTTGAAGCAATAGCATCATAGACATTACAGAATGCTTTAGGAGTTACTTGGTCTGCCATGGCCTAGTTCTGCAGGGTTTGCTGAAACAGGCTGAATATTTTTTTCCCCACTGTCCATGCAGGCCCTGAACCCATCTGTGTAATCCCAGGGGAAATGGATGTTTTCCCAGACTATATTATAAGTTTGGACCAAGGCAAAATTGTATGCGATTCTAAAGCCAGCAAGTAACCAAGTACGATATATGAAATAAAAATGAAAACTAAAGCAAGAGTCCCTTCAAAATAACACCAACTGAAAAATGTAAAGCACAGTCATAAACCAAAATAAAAAGTGTTTTTGTTTGTTTTTTTTTTTTTTTTATTTCTNTTTTTTTTTTTTTTTTCTCATTGCTGTGTTCAGGAAATATGCCCTTTTGCTTTGCTTTTCATAAGTACCTGAAGTATCACATAGCAAAATAGGGCATCTTATGCAAGTTTCCACAAAGAACACTCTGTAGGGAATGACACAGGGTCATTGTCTGAAGGACACTTCCTTTCATGATGAAAAGACAATTTAATATGCAAGAAAGTGCATTTCCCTAACTGAAAAACAGATTGAATAGCTGAAGCAGGGGTGTGTGGTTGAAGACTGCAGCTAGGAATGCTCATAGAGCCTGTTGAAGGGGTGGAGGGCAGGTGGTACAGATTGGCAAGATTGCGGGGTGTGGGCTGCTAGAAATCTGTATGAGGAGTAGTCATGAGGGAGACAAGAAGTGTTGCTCACACCACAAAAAAATTTTTGAGGTAGAGGATGACAATCATGAAGATTCAGAGAAATATTTTGCCATAAAAGTTTGTTCTTTTATCTCAGTACTCAGGACATTTTCACATTTATTCATTCCCAGTCCTTTTTTAAAAACAAAAAACCCCAAACAAACAACACAAACCAAAATAAACAAACCACCAAAACTGTGAAATTTAACTAATCCTCTGGTTTTGGGGAAAAAAATGAAGAGAAAAAATGCAAGGCTACTGAAAGTTGCCTAAGCTTATATCTTTCTTTGTGTTTCTACATTCTGGTCTCTTTTTTATTTTTTTAATTCTGAAGTGGAGAAGTAGGAATCATCCCATGTGACAAGAAGTGCACATTGAAACTAAAATGAGTTTTCATGTCATATGAGTTCCAAAAGTCCAAATCTTTCACAGCAGAGGATCAGCTGCCTTGCCATACAAAAATTTCTGGTTTTAGAACTACAGGTTGTTGATGCTATTTAAAGAGAAAAACATTTTGTTTTCGAAATTCTCATATGTCACTAACAATGAGGGAAATATTTTAAAGACAACAATCAAAATCAAATTACCATGATAATACAACTTTGTACCACTCATGTACCCACAGCAAGGAACAGTAAAAGAGAGATTTTTTACAAATGAAAAATGAGAATTCTGTATTTATGGTCATACCTGTTCTGAAGGATCTAATTTTACTGAACTAAAACAAACAAAAAAACCTGTTTAAGAGCAAGAACTGTACTTACGATCACTTGACTATGAAATGGAAAACTTCTAAGACAAATTACCAAACAATGAAGACGTTATGTAAATTAGAAAGTTTTTCTCAATATTGCTGGATACCAAATGCCCTATACAACTGACTCAAGGTTGTCACACGATCGTTTGCAAAGGAAATCTGTGAAATTATACTGAATATATCTTTAATTTAGTAAAAATATTAAATACTCCAAAAGTTAATTAAATGGGTTATCCTGCTTTGCTTCGTCAAAGGTGCCTGTTCCATAGATGGTCTCCTTGAAACTGAAAATCATTCACTCACTTTGCAGTTTTCATCCTCCGGCAACATTGAAAGATAAATGATGGTGAGGACATCTGTTGTACAATGCATTCCTGTCACTGGCATGTAATGCCACAACCCTCAGGAATATAAAAGAATTGCACTTCTCTACAAATGCTGAGAACTTTCAGTCCGTGCCAATGCAAAAGCATGGAGATAGCATTGAAGATAATACAAAAAGTCTGCCCTGTCTTACCTTTGATAACAATCAACAGCAGATGCAACAGGGAAATTGGATAAATGATATTTCTGCTCCTAGATCTCTCTACATCCAGCAGCTTGTGTTATGCAGCTAATTCCTATAAAATGACTCTGATGTTAGTATCTTATTACAAAAGTAGTATGACATGCTACACATTCTTTTGGCCATCTCAAGCAACCTGTCTACTTATTCATATTATTTCTAGTTCAGCAGTAAATCCGTCAAGGTAAAGATCTATAGAGTCTAGCGGGACCCAGATGAGATCCAGTGGCTTTCATTGTTCTTTCAGATCAGGGCTTTAGATTGAAAATACCATGATGGGAAGGCTTTGTATAGTTGTACAGTTCCTAGCATGATGATAGTAAGTAGTATGAACAACCTCTGGTCATGATTACACTGTGCTTTGTTTTGTAAGAGCTGATATCCCTTACCAACTTGTTCTACCTAGTTCCACTGCAGACGCTATTTTTGTTAACATAATTGCTTTATCTTTCTTGAAACTTTCCAAGCAGCCCTCAATTGTTATTTAATAATAACATATGATGGTCAGTTCAACAGGCTAATTATATGATCCAATGCCATAAAAAGTTTTTCATTTTATCACTTCTACATTTGTTGCCTTTTCCTTTCACTGAATGCCCTCTGTGTCTTACTGTAGAACAGAGTAGTAAGGACAACCCACTGCTTTTCTCTGTACCACTCATTATTGTATGTGTCATCTCCTATTCTTTTTGCTTCACACTAAATAATCCTAATCTTTTCCATTTCTTTTCATATGAACACTCCCTATCCAACTAATACGTATTTTCTGCCCTTTTTCAGACCTTTCTTCTTCTACAGTATCTTTCTGAAATGTATCTGAAAACTGGTAGAGTATTCAACATGACAATCTAACCTCCATTTATAAAATGACATTTTAATAATTCCCATATTAGTCTCCATCCCCTTCTTAATATAGCCTAACATCTGAGAACCTTATCAAATAGTGAAATGTGAAGCAATTAAATCTATAATACGTGAATCTGAACCTGACAGTTAGGCCCATAAGAAAGATATTCTTTATATATACAAAAAATAAAACTCACTCTGAATTAAGGGAACAAACAAAAGATGATGCATGAGAAGTGATAAAGAGGATTAATAACAAGAAATGGCTGTAAGACCTTCATCACAAAATCCATGAGCTAAATTCTGCTCTCCATTACAACCCAAATGGATACTATGAACATTAGTAACCTGCAATTATGTTGTATAAAGGCTGCTGAGTTGCATTGTAATTACCATCCTTTAGGGTGACCACAGTAATTTTAAATGTTATCATTAAATATACAAATGAAAGTGGAAGGTGTTGAATATTCTATAACAAAGTTGAAGCTGATGTCAGTTTTATGTTTTCTTTTTTCATACCACATTCTGATAAGCAGGCTCCCACAGAAGGATTTCTTCCTCACAGAAGAAGTGCAGTCAGGCACAACTCGAAAATTTTCCAAATTATTTTTTCCAGTCTTGTCCAGATTTACTAAATATTATCACCTATAGACTTTGAAATTAAAATATTAATTATAAATGTTACTATAACTACAGAAATAACCCCTATTTGTATTACTTAAGTGGGAGATTGCTTTACCTCTAGTAAAACTAAGGAAAGCCTTAAGGGTGGTGTAAAACTGCATCTTTTTCCAGTGCTGTCTACTGGCAGGAGTTATCGATAGAAGACTCATCAGAGTGGAGTTGGAGGAAAGAGGCTGTAGACCTGTACCATACTTCCTTTCTAAAATGAGACAGTATTCTGGGGAAAGGAAAAAAAAATGCTTATTTGGAAACAATGGATTTCCTTCGCTCTCACCAAACAGTTAAGGCAAAACTCAAGAAAGTATATTGTGAGCCTAAATGCGCTGCTGATGAGTTGTATGGTTCTAGTTCTGGAGAATGGTTTCAGTTGCTCACAGTAAGAAAGGCTAGTAGCAAAATCCAAAGGCAGCAGGGAATGATGAATCCTAGTACATCTATAAGGTCTAGCTAATCGTTTCTACTTCACACAACAACATCTACAGTCCTAAGAAAGGGCCCAGTTATTTGTGAATGTCTGATTTTTTTGTGTTGGCATGAGTGGTGTTTAAATGGCCAGCAATGATTTTCTATGTCAGGATTTTCTGGTCAGTTGCGAGTTCTCTAGTGTTGTAAAAAGCATATTGATGACAGTAATATAATGAAATATCATAAAAAAAAAGAAGAAGACACACATCTATTAGACCAATGCTGCTTAAAAGACAGGCAATTTCATAATTTTCCCAAAAGTAAGCTGAGGAGCTACAGATTAATTTTCACTGGTCTGATATTCTTTACATTATTAGCTGGTCTTTTCATTTCTCTTCTACTTATTTGTGCTTTTCTCTTCATGTTTCTCTCATGAGAACTTATGTCTGTGGATCTGTATTTGTTGTTTTTTTGGTTTTTGGTTTGTTTTTTTTTCCAAATGGAGGCCATTGCTGTGCTGTAGTGAGTGCTCTGCTGGTCTGAGGACCTCTGCAGCTACATAAATACCTTGAACCTCAGGCCTTACACCACAATGAAGCTTTTAAGGCAAATTGGGTTGTGCTATAGGCATTCTCTGACTTGTCAGCTCTGGGTTCTACCTTTCTGCATGTATATAGAATAGCGAAATATTTCCTTCAACATAAAAACATAGCAACTGGTTATCTGCTTGAAAGAGCAAAGCAGTATCACACAACAAAGGAAGAAGTCAATGTTTCATCTAAATGAAACACGAGAGTGAAGTCTTATAGACAATATAGTTTTCCAAGCTGGATTTTTGCACTGGCACTGGCTAAAATTTCCCAATTTATGAGAAGTTCCATAGGACCTGTAAAGTTCCAAGCTGTCAGAAAGATCTCTTTGCTACTATTTTTCTAAATTTGGAAGCTACTAAGCCAGATTAAAGATTAAATTTATTTCCCAGATGAAGATGAAATAAAGTTTTAATCCAAGTGAAGTCCTTAAACATGTGGGTAAGTCCTTTGAAGTAGGGCATTTCACATATAACTGTAGTGAAAAAGTGGAGTTCTGTACTGCAGATGACTCTGCTTCTTTTTTTGTGTGTGTAAACAGAAAGAAATCTTATGCATGTCATTTTTTGTATCATTAAAAAAAAAAGAAAATGTCTAAATACACATACATATTATATTTAATATTTTGCTTATATTTTGTTTGCTTGAAAATGATTCCTTCATCTTCAAATCCAGGAATATGCCTTCTAGCCTTTGAATAAAACTGCTGACACTTTGGATTGATAACTCTTTAAATTAATGATACATTTAAATAAATAGCTAAATTGCAATGGAATTTCATGTTACATCTACATTAATAACACCAAATGAATTACTTATGATTAATGTTATAAAGAATATCAAATGAATTAATAATGATTGGCCACTTATTGCAAAATGGGCAACACTTTATAATAACTGGCAAATCAGTCTTACTTCCTTTGGTATTTCTTGCAATAACTTTAATCATGATGAATTCTTTTGGTATTTAGTTGCATATAATAAAATATTCCATAGGAAGTCCATTATAATTTAACATAATCCTGCTTAAATGATTCATTTAGAACCTGCCACTATGTATAGGGTGAGATCTAGGCTGAACTTAGGCACAGTGACGTTCATCAATCTGGCACAATGTAAGTGTTATGGGATGTCTCTGAGAGTCATGGATGCTGGTGCAGAAGTAGGTAGATGTATGCAGAAATGGGCACGTAGAGAAATTCAGTAGAGAAATTTGTGCATTTAAAAAAAAAAACTACATAAAGAAATCAAACAGTAGGATCAACATGTACATGGAACTACCATGTAGGAGAACTCAAGAATGGTTTGATGTTTGTTTTTTTTGGTGGATTTTTTTTTGGTTTGAGTCTGTTGGCAGCCATCACAAGAAATATCTGGGGCTAAAAGTCTTGCACTTGTCTGCAAACACAAGTATGTTAACAGGCTTCAGTCTAACAAATACCAAACCACAGGTTTCTCTTCACACACTGTGA
>WAAB01007892.1:170645-235109 GCA_013389865.1 Piaya cayana
ATCCAAGTGAAGTCCTTAAACATGTGGGTAAGTCCTTTGAAGTAGGGCATTTCACATATAACTGTAGTGAAAAAGTGGAGTTCTGCACTGCAGATGACTCTGCTTCTCTTTTTGTGTGTGTAAACAGAAAGAAATCTTATGCATGTCATTTTTTGTATCATTAGAAAAAAAGAAAATGTCTAAATACACATACATATTATATTTAATATTTTGCTTATATTTTGTTTGCTTGAAAATGATTCCTTCATCTTCAAATCCAGGAATATGCCTTCTAGCCTTTGAATAAAACTGCTGACACTTTGGATAGATAACTCTTTAAATTAATGATACATTTAAATAAATAGCTAAATTGCAATGGAATTTCATGTTACATCTACATTAATAACACCAAATGAATTACTTATGATTAATGTTATAAAGAATATCAAATGAATTAATAATGATTGGCCACTTATTGCAAAATGGGCAACACTTTATAATAACTGGCAAATCAGTCTTACTTCCTTTGGTATTTCTTGCAATAACTTTAATCATGATGAATTCTTTTGGTATTTAGTTGCATATAATAAAATATTCCATAGGAAGTCCATTATAATTTAACATAATCCTGCTTAAATGATTCATTTAGAACCTGCCACTATGTATAGGGTGAGATCTAGGCTGAACCTAGGCACAGTGACGTTCATCAATCTGGCACAATGTAAGTGTTATGGGATGTCTCTGAGTCATGGATGCTGGTGCAGAAGTAGGTAGATGTATGCAGAAATGGGCACGTAGAGAAATTCAGTAGAGAAATTTGTGTATTTTTAAAAAAATGTACATAAAGAAATCACGCTACCATGTAGGAGAACTCAAGAATGGTTTGATGTTTGTTTTTTTTGGTGGATGTTTTTTTCGGTTTGAGTCTGTGGGCAGCCATCACAAGAAATGTCTGGGGCTAAAAGTCTTGCACTTGGCTTCAAACACAAGTATGTTAACAGGCTTCAGTCTAACAAATACCAAACCACAGGTTTCTCTTCACACACTGTGAAAACTATTGGTTAAGCATTTTATTTTCCATCAATGTAGCATTAAGCACTTAAAACAAAAGGGATAACATTAAATCTGTATTAGATCTGCAATGATTAGATCAAGATTTTATTGTTGCTGAAAAGACAAACTAACAGGTTTAAATATAAGAAGCAAAAATGTTTTTGCCAAATAAGTAAAATAGTCTGTGAGCTGCAATGCTATGTTAGAGCTTTGTTTTAGTTTTATGGGTTTTCTTCTGAAGATTTTTAGTGAGATTTTGGTTTGTAGGGAAAAGGTTTTCTTCTTCCAGTTATTCACCATCTGAGTAGAGCTGTATATTGCCTCCATGGTGATGCTTCTTAAATGGTATATCAGAGAAAATAGCTTATGGGAAACATTGTCATTAGCGCTGTTAATCCTGAGTTTGGCCTTATTTTGTTAATTAACCGTGTTCCCCTCACAGTTTCTATTTTGCTCAATGGCATTTTAAAATATATTTCTTGAGTAGATCTACTCCTTCTTCCTGCTGAACTGCTTTTCTATCATTTTGGATTTGCACAGCCAGTGAAAATTACATCAAGATCATCATTCTTAGTGTACTGATGTCAAACACCCTTTATGTCTCAGAAGGCCACCTTGTTGGAACTGTTTTGATTCCATCTACTTTGATCAGTTGGATGAAACCACAAATAACTATAATCTTTTTTCTGTTACTCATAAGTCTCATCCAAATATCTTTTTTTTTCTGGAAGTAGCAATGGAAATCATTAAAGAAGAAAGCTGAACCTAANACGTTCATCAATCTGGCACAATGTAAGTGTTATGGGATGTCTCTGAGTCATGGATGCTGGTGCAGAAGTAGGTAGATGTATGCAGAAATGGGCACGTAGAGAAATTCAGTAGAGAAATTTGTGTATTTTTAAAAAAATGTACATAAAGAAATCACGCTACCATGTAGGAGAACTCAAGAATGGTTTGATGTTTGTTTTTTTTGGTGGATGTTTTTTTCGGTTTGAGTCTGTGGGCAGCCATCACAAGAAATGTCTGGGGCTAAAAGTCTTGCACTTGGCTTCAAACACAAGTATGTTAACAGGCTTCAGTCTAACAAATACCAAACCACAGGTTTCTCTTCACACACTGTGAAAACTATTAGTTAAGCATTTTATTTTCCATCAATGTAGCATTAAGCACTTAAAACAAAAGGGATAACATTAAATCTGTATTAGATCTGCAATGATTAGATCAAGATTTTATTGTTGCTGAAAAGACAAACTAACAGGTTTAAATATAAGAAGCAAAAATGTTTTTGCCAAATAAGTAAAATAGTCTGTGAGCTGCAATGCTATGTTAGAGCTTTGTTTTAGTTTTATGGGTTTTCTTCTGAAGATTTTTAGTGAGATTTTGGTTTGTAGGGAAAAGGTTTTCTTCTTCCAGTTATTCACCATCTGAGTAGAGCTGTATATTGCCTCTATGGTGATGCTTCTTAAATGGCATATCAGAGAAAATAGCTTATGGGAAACATTGTCATTAGCGCTGTTAATCCTGAGTTTGGCCTTATTTTGTTAATTAACCGTGTTCCCCTCACAGTTTCTATTTTGCTCAATGGCATTTTAAAATATATTTCTTGAGTAGATCTACTCCTTCTTCCTGCTGAACTGCTTTTCTATCATTTTGGATTTGCACAGCCAGTGAAAATTACATCAAGATCATCATTCTTAGTGTACTGATGTCAAACACCCTTTATGTCTCAGAAGGCCACCTTGTTGGAACTGTTTTGATTCCATCTACTTTGATCAGTTGGATGAAACCACAAATAACTATAATCTTTTTTCTGTTACTCATAAGTCTCATCCAAATATCTTTTTTTTTTTTTTTTGGAGGTAGCAATGGAAATAATTAAAGAAGAAAGCTGAACCTAAAGTGGATCCCTCAAATTTAACAGCAGATTAGATGGAGCCCTTCAAGACATTCTTAATCAGAAAACCTATTGCTTCCTTATAGGAATTTGGATCTCTGCTTTTCCAAAGAAACAAATTGCCTACAGACTCAATCATGATATTTTTTGACTTGAAGGTTTAATAGGTTTTGAAGGTATGTCAATAGTTTTTTAAACTCCTTAAGAAGCAAAAGGGAAAGAAAAGGACCTCCAATAAACATCACACTTTTTTTGCCACTGATACTGTAGTCAGGTTTGAATTTATTGTGGGAGCTCTTATTGCTGGAATTCAAGAACTGACCCTTCATAAAATTCTTGTTTCCTCCAAAAAAAGTCATGGTCAACTACAAGAGACATGCATAAGAATGCAAATCGTATGAGAAGTTTTTCAAATTTTGTCATTAGACATAAACTTCCTAGCATCCATATAAAAAATATAGATAAACGCTTCCAGATTCTGTTACTTCTATGTAAGCAATAAAATGCAAGTACTGCTTTCTTGCTTAGGCTTTTTTTTTTCCTATAAGGCTTACCAGAGGTAAGAACAGCAAGTTGTATGACTTTTTATCCACATTTTATGCATACAATAATAATCACTTAACATGAATAGAACCGATGTTATTATTTCTTATACAAATGACATTTCCTAAAGGTAGACTATTTTTAAACAGATACTTACACAAAAATGTGTGCACCTGCAAGCTTAAAAGGCCACTGCAAGCTATCAGTGTGTAAAGCAGCACCTACAAACAGAGTCTATTTAAAAAAAAGACTCTACACTCAGGTAAATTCCAAAGGATAAGTGTTTAACACCTGTAATATGTTTAAATTTGTATTTTAGCTCTTTTACTTGCTTTCTGTCAAAAGCGTGTAGCTTTTTTCTTCATTGACTAATTTTCATAGTATTTCTATAGACTACCATTAAATACTGGTTGTGCATATTTGCTTAGGCTGATAAAATCCAGCAAGAAAAATCAGCCAAATGTATGATTTGATGTCTAAAGTACAGGATTTCTATTAAAAAAAGAAATCTGGGAAACTGAGCCATGCAGACAGCCACACAAGTTTGGCTGGCATTTCTAAGTAGAGTTAAACATTCTTATTCTTATAATGATGAAATTTCTACCTTTTCTTCATATTAATGGAGTTCAGTCACATGCCATGATTATGTCCTTTTGTCACATGTTCATTGGAACCTCATTTATAGCCAATTATAAGACACAGGTATTTGTACAAAATGCATTTGACCCATTTTAGATGTTCACCTTAAGATTACAAAAATTAGACTACTCTGTAATGATTTTAAGAAATGTTTTTTAATATTCTTATTCCAAACACAATAGTAAGATAAAATATGTAACACCAATTGTACATTCATGTTCTGCCTTGATAGATATTACAGATGTTTCCAGGAAATCTGAGAGGTGATTTTTTTTTACCAGTTTAGATGAAGACTCAACATTTCTTACTTCAAGGGGACTAGCCTTTGATTCTAATTAAACTAAGATTGTGTTTATTTCTTTAGAATACAGGCTAAGAAAATTTAACCTTCTTAAGAAGACCATGGTCTTTCAAGAAGTTTTAAAACAGATTTTTCATCTGCAGTTGAGTAGTGTTTTGATGAACAGAGATGCTGCTGTATTTGTTTTGCTTTAATTGTTATATCCAACATGAAAAAAAATAGTTTTGATTTGATTTGATTTGTTTTATTTAATTTGAACATCACAGATAAATTGTGCCTCCCACCTCTAATTTTTCAGAATGTAGTAGAAGGCTGAAAACTGAGAACCTCTTCTTCGGCATTACTTAAGCAAAAAAGTGTTCTGCTTCAATGGAACACAGGTGACCTGGTGGGGCAGCAGAATAATTTAGCATGCAGATTTTAGAAAGGGAGTTCTTAAAGGGAATATACCCAGAAACTCTAAAAATGTTAATAAAAAGTTCTTCACTCTAAATCACTGGTGACATTTGAGGGCAAAACCTTTTGCATTTTGATCCTCCAAGGTCAGGAAATACAGACTGCAGCCACATATTTCTCCCAGTTCTGGAAGGAGAGTCTAAGAAATTATAATGCTCTTATAGATACTTTTTTTTTTCTTATTGCAATTCTTATGAGAAAAAGAATCTTTACTAATAATTCACTTTGTCAGGCTCTATGAAACTAGTAATATCTCGTTATTTTTCTATAGTCTGAAAAACCTTTCCATCTGTATGCTTTTATATTTATTGTCCAACTGTGATTTGGGCCATTCATTAAGAGAAGTATCTCTATTACTTTGACAAAAAGGTGATAACCTTGCCTTATTCTGGCCCAGCTATTTATTAATGACTCCCAGATACCATTTTCCAGTTCTATGCACCGCAGTATTTTAATTTGATGACACAAATTACATAATACAAATGTCCTCGAACCATGCTTACAGCTCCCAGTGATGACAAAAACCATGCCCACAATGCTCTGTTAGATTGTTCTTGATGATTGCCTTAGCCAGTGTGCTTCATCTGACGATATTTTTGCAGGCATTGCAGAGCCTCTGGACTGCTTCAGTCAAGCTACTTTTCCTGGTGTAGGGGATGCATTTCCACACAGTCTCCAAAACCTTTCCGATACCGGCCCTGCCAGTGAGTTGCCTGCAGGAGAAGTTATCCCTCACTCCAACATATAGCCTTATGTGAGTGACCTAGGTTGGCACAGCTTGATGGCATCCCAGAGTATCTGTGCTAAACTTAGCAAACAACATCTGCAGCACCCTCAGTTCAAAGAAGGTAGCAAGAGAAATTAGTATCTCCAGGATGCTTCAGTTCAAGAGATAAGTAAAGCTCAATGTGGGTGATGCAATGGCCCTCTCCAAAGTGCAGGTTACCCAACACATCTCAAGGGCTGTGAATTCTCCCCATCTCCATTAGTGCCAGCAGCAACTGTCTATTTCAAATTGCCTTATGTGCAAAGAGCAAGCCTCAGTTCTGGAAGATCATGGTATCACAGAATAATTTGGTTGGAAAAGACCTTTAATATCATTGATTTCAACTGTACCTGCCTACTACTAAAACATATCCCTGAGCACTTCCTCTCCCCATCTTTTAAATACCTCTAGGGATGGTGACTCAACCAACCCCCTGGGCAGCCTGTGCCAGTGCTTGATAACCCTTCTGGTGAAGAAATTTTCCCCCATACCCAATCTGAGTTTCCCTTGATGTGACTTGAGACCATTTCCTCTCATCCTAGCATTCATCACTTGAGAGAAGATATCAACATCCACCTCACTACAACTTCCTTTCTGGCCCAGAGATCTCCCCTCATCCTCCTTTTCTGTAGGCTAAACAACTTAATTTCCCTCAGCTACTCCTCCTAAGACTTATTATCCACCCCCTTCCTCTGAACATGCTCCAGCATCTCAATGTCTTTCTTGTAGTGAGGGGCCCAAAACTGAACACAGTATTCAAAGTGTGGCCTCACTAATGGCGTGTACAGGGGCAGAATCACTTCTGCGGCCCTACTGGACACACTGTTTCTGATACAGTCCAAGATGACTTCTTGGCCACCTGGTCTCACTGCTGACTCATATTCAGCTGGCTGTAAGCCAAACACCCCAGGTCCTTCTCTATTAGGCAGATTTCTTGTCACTTTTCCCCAAGCCTGTAGCTCTACCCAGGATTGTTTTGTCCCAAGTGCAGGACTAAACACTTGGCCTTGTTGAACCTCATACTGTTGGTCTCAGCCCATTGGTCCAACCTGTTCAGATCCCTCTGTAAACACTTCTTACCCCTAAGCAGATCAACACTTTCTCCCAGCTTAGTGTCATCTGTGAACTTTATAAGGATACACTCAATCTCCTCATCCAGATCATCAGTAAAGATATTGAACTTGACTGGACCCAGCACTGAGCCCTAGGGACACTGCTTGTGACCAGCTCCCAGCTACATTTAGCTCCTTCTACCACCACTCTTTGGACCTGGCCATCCAGTCAGTTTTTAACCTAGCAGATGGTATGCCTGTCCCAGCCAACAGCAACCAGCTTCTCAAGCAGGATACTGTGAGAAATGGTGTCAAAGGTTTCCCTAATGTTCAGGTACACCATATCCACAGCCTTTCCCTCACCCATTAAGCAGGTAACCTTGTCACAGAAGGAGCTTAGGTTAGTTTGGCAGGACCTGGCTTTCATAGACCCATGCTGGCTGGGCCTGAATTCTTCATGTTGAGAAGAACAACAAAAGAACACAGCCACTAGAGCAGAATGTGCAATCATGGCTTTCACTAAGATTGAAAAACATACAGGATGGCAAGCTTCTTGAAATAAACTCAAGGTCTCACCCCGCTGTTCTCTTCATCCTCCTGCATATTCTCAATTTTAGATATTCTAAACCAGATTTACAAAAGCTCCAAGGTGACATGGTGTTTTTTCATGTGAGAATGATTGTGGAGAACAAATTGTAGGCATATCCCAATATTGGATAGTGAAGAACTCAATGACTGTTTGCTACTTTCTGAAGTACAACTATTCAAAACTGCAAATCTGACAGGTAACTGGGTTTTCATTGGATCTGGAGGTTTTCCAAGCATGAATCAAAACATTACTGTGTGTTTGTAACTGTCTCATAGGACTGAAAAACCAAGTGTATAATTGATATGAATTACGTGAATTGTCCTCCACACATTTTTGTCAACAGTAGGTGTTTAGACCAAGTCCAGTCTTGATGCAAGCAATTAAATTCCTAAAATGGGATGAACATGAATTTAATTTTTTGGGTTGGACACAGTAGAGAACCCTACTATCACAGTACACAACCTAGCAAGAAACTGCTTCCTTTTTCAGTTCCTTAAAAGGAGTTCACTATGAGATTTTTGCATTGTCTTCTGTTTTCTTTGAAGAAACAGTGGCAGCTGAAGAAATGCTCTCTTTCCTTTTGTAGGCTTAGAAACACAAATTATTTTCTTCTAAAAATCATAGTGAGGAGCATTTCTTTTCCTTTTTAAAAATTATTGAACTTCCTTTGTTGTTTGCAACTATCTAGAAGCTCTAGGTCACTAATTAGTTATCAAAAGATATTTCACAGAATCACAGAATCACAGAATGACCGGGTTGGAAGAGACCCACTGGATCATCGAGTCCAACCATTCCTATCAAACACTAAACCATGTCCCTCAGGACCCCGTCCACCCGTAACTTAAACACCTCCAGGGAAGGCGAATCAACCACCTCCCTGGGCAGCATATTCCAGTGCCTAATGACCCTTTCCGTAAAAANGGTGCAGGACTCGGCATTTGGCTGTGTTAAACCTCATGCTGTTGGACTCTGCCCAGCAGTCCAGTCTGTCCAGATCCCTTTGCAGGGCCTTCCTACCCTCCAGCATTTGTTTCATAGTTTGTTTAAATGGTTCACAGGAGTTGAGCAATAATAAAATCTGCATTACAAATGTAATATTTTTTTTAGAAAACATTACTCTGGAGCAATTGAGCTGGTAGAAAGTGATAGGAAAATATTATTAGAAAAGGTACAGAGATGGGGAGGCCAGTAACTCTGATTTCAAAGTTAGTAAGCATACCTGGTAAGACATTACATGCATTCATCCAAGGATGCCATTCAGTCATGGAGTGTAAGATGGGATTTCATGCATGCCTTGCTCAGTTATGTGTTAAAATTATTCTTTGCTGCACTTTTCCTTCTCCACTTTGAAAGACGAAATTTTCCGATCCTTTTGATAAGAATCTTGAATCTATTAAAAATGTTGATGCTGCTGTTCTCCTCAAGAATTTTTGCTTTCACAGAGTTTGGTGCTAGGATAAGAATACAAATGTGAGGAGTTAGATTTCCCTAGATGTAAGGAACTTGTATCTGCACTTGTTTGTTAGTTCCTCTTCATTCGAACTTTATATACATTTTTTGAAGACTGGTGTTTTATGTCAGAGAATTCTACCACTGGTCAGCCTTTTGCCTCAGAAAGCATTATCATGATATTAAACTTTGACAATAATAAGTAACCATTATAAAAACACAAAACAAAACGAAAAAAAGATGAAGAACATTAGGTCTGAAGAAGATGCAAATTGTACTGATGTTATTTCTTTCCTTGTGTCCACGTGGAGGCTTTATGGGGCAGAAGTCCCTTGCCCATATTACTGTCATGTCCCTGGTAATGCTGTATGAAAGTATTGAGGTATCTATGAAAATTTTAAAAAAATGAAAAAAACCCCACATTCATTTAATGAGATCTTATTTTTCAATGTTTTGCTTAATGTGATAGTGCCAGGAAAAAACAATATATGTTTTCTTTTTAGTAAAGGTCAAATTAGTTTTTCCTTTTATTTCCTTTCATTGCTTGTATCAAAAAAAGTTTTTAAAATGCTGTACAATCTGTTGATGAGAATCTTATTGCCCACAATATATTAAGAAGTTAATGACTTCTTACAAAAAAGGGGCATAATGGCCAATTAGGCTTGCTAATAAAGACTGATATCTTTTGTAAGGGTTCCTTATCTACTGTATCTATGTCACCATTCAAGATGTTGCTCAGATTCAAATAAAGTTGTTTAATATAGAAATCTTGTAAAAAGTGTGAAATTTCTTCCTTTTCACATCAGCTTTTATAAATGAAGACAGGAAGTTTATGATCTTTTGGGATGTATCAGTCAATATTAACTAGTACTTGAAGTGTTCCATTACAGAATAAACCTGGATGGTACAAGATAAAGCACAATAAAATAGATATTACAATATGAATGTATACAGTGCAGTTTTCTACAGTAGGTTTCCACCCCAGATTCTGATACCAAAATGTGTTGTCCAAATGTAATTTCCACATTAGAGCAAGATGTCTAAGTTCCATTTACAGTTACTGGAAACTTGGAGTTTGACTTACCTCTCCACATGCAGACATTTGTAACATTGCATTTCCCCCACACATCCTGTGTGTGAGTGGAAATGGACATTTTCCCAATCTGACAAATATTTCAAAAATGGGGTTAAACTAGTATCTCTGAAGTCAGGTCCATTTTAAGGAGATGTATATTTTTCACACATCTATTTTTCTAGTTTTGTTGGTATATTGAGAGAAAGGCTTGAGAACGAGGAAAGATATTTAGCTGCTGAATATTTTGCCTACCTAAAAATAAACTAAAAGCTGAAAATAATGTTGCTTATTCATATGATATGTTCATAGTGCAGAAATGAAAAAAGACTACATGTAAAAGAGTAAATAGAGTTGGTTTTTGAAAGAGATGGTTAATGAAACCCTGCTGGTCAAATTTTGACAGTTAAAATGCTTAGATAATTTCATACACCTGTGAGCTAGACAGAAGCAATGATATCACATCTCTCCCAATTCTACAACAAAAAATCTGTCTTTCAACAGCCAGTTGGCATCAGTGGAGATGAGGATAGGAAACTTATGAGCTCTACTTCAAAACACAACCTCAAGATATTTATTTTCTGTCCCCCTGGTATGCTTTGATATGAACTCTGCCTCACTTATATTTATTCATCTCTTTGGGGCACTGAAATTGAATATTGAATACCTGAGGTCTCTTTGTGCACCAGGAAGGTCAGACAACTTGATTACACCAGCTATAATCAAAGAGTACTCTTTTTTTTTCTTATCTGCTCACCATTTCTGCAAGAACTGAACTTTGCCAGGAGAAGCGGTATGGAGGAAAAAAATCTCTGGAAAAAGAGTAGTGCAGCCCTATGTGTATGCAGCGTTGGTGGAAGAAAAAAAATTTTGGTACGTAAGGAAAAAAAAATCTCAGAAAGACTAAAGTGTGTGCAGATATGTTTATTAACTATAAAATGAGTGCATTTTTACCTTATGCAGAAATAAAGCGAGAAATTACTGCAGTGGCAGACCATCATGTGTGAAAGAGAGTTAAAGATTATACTAAGCAAAACTGAGCTTTCTTGTTGGTTTTCATTCATCTGCACTCATCTATAAAAGAGCTATTAGAAATATCCATTAGCTGTTAATTTAGAATACTTCAGAAAGTGATCCCTAAACCTTCATTGATATCTTTCCAAATAACCCCCTAATCTCTGAAAATTGTTGGCAAGAACTACACTGAATCAGCCCATGATCAGTCCTTGCTTTCATTATTTGAGTTAACACAGAAGCACTACCTGCAAACAGAAGAAATACAGATCTTCCTTTTTCTTGGAAGGAATATTTACAACTAGAATTTGATTTCAAGAATGAAGCTGCTTCTTTTATCTGTGTTATCTCAAACCTAGCACGTAATTTAACAGCAATAAAACCAGTAAGCATCTCTGTGGACTGCAGAAATTTAAAGTCAAGAACTGCTGCTAGGACATTGTTAAAGTTGTTTTGGGTTTTTTTACAGTTCAGAAAGTGTTGCATTCTACATAGACATAGTTCAGCAGAAACTTTACAAAACTCTTACATATTTATGTTTCTTTTGCAAGGCGGGGGGTGGTGTGTGTGTGTGTGAGAGAGAGAGAGATACAATGTTTGCAACAGCAACAACAACAAGATATTTTATGGTATGATTAAATCAACTGATAAATGTATGATATGCTATTTTACTTTCACTAAGGTAATAGATGCAAAAGATATAATGCAACCTCAAGCTAGCATCTGCTGGGTTTCTAACGATGTAGAAAAACTTCAGATGAAGCTGGATATTCGGCTTTATTTTTGAATTTAGAAAACCTGGAAATGGTGTTTTCAATGAATTGAAAGATAGAGAATTAACTGCTAGATTTGAGATTTGTTCGCTGTTAATTTCTTGATTTCATATGATTTTTGCAATATGTATTGGACTAGAAAAAGTCACTAATGGTGAAATAGTGGATTGGAAAATATTATAATACCAGTTAGAGAGACATTACAGTGGAAGAGGTACTAAGGAATATTAAGATTAATTGAGTGTCATTTAAATACCTATAATTATCGCATGTAGAATCGCCTCTCCTTTTTTAAAGAATAAAGCTGTCCTTACACATCATGGAAACTGGAATTTCTTCCAACTTTTTCTCATGAGTGCTAGGCTGAATAGCGCTGTTTATGAGTTGCTTTTAGTACAAACTAAAATGTGTTCTAAAGGATATCATTTGACCTACCATCCAGGCTACTGTCATGCCTCTTTCTCTCAGACTATTTTTTCTATATACTACATCATTCATCTGCAAATGAATTACCTGTGCTTCCTGCAATGCAGGACAATGCAGAGGTAGTTTCTAAATTGGGACTGATTTAGGAGGATTTTCTCACCCTTATTTCTTAACAGACCTACATCCTCCCATTGATTTAACAGGGAATGCAGACCCTAACTTTAAAATGTGTTCTCCACTGGCATGGGATACAGTTTCAAAATATTTGCGGGGGTGAACTTAAACCAAACAAAAACATCAAATTCACTTCATCTGGGATGCAACTTTTATTTTAATGGACATGAAAACATTGGCATGGTAATTACTGCAATATTCTGAGCTTTTATTAGTTTAAAATATTTTCTTAGACTAATATCTATTGCTTATTTTAAAAGATATTCTTTTGTTCCTAAGTTGTATCTCTGCATGATAACAATTATAACACAAAGTCCTAGGTGGTGGAGGATAAATTGCTAGTTGTCTCAAGAGCTCATCTTCCTTCATATGTGATTATTATTTTAATACAGCATTCCTATGGGTATTGTCGGTGCTAGGGTTGTTTTTGTGCCCCATACTTGTACCTCTCTCTTCTGCCAACAATCTCCAACATAAAACATCTCCCAGTACAAGATTCTATCAACTTGGATAGGTTGGAAAGATGTTAGAACTTTTGGATAGAAGTTTGAAAAAGCAGGCTTCTCTTGTTAATTTCAAACACTAATTTTGGGAGAAAGCAAAATGTTCAGAATAGCCTTTAAAGATATGCGAAAAAAAATATGAATGCAAAGACAGAATTCTAATGAAAAATTGAGGAATCTCTCTAAGAGACAACCATGACTTAGATTTTGCCATGGAAGTTTGAAAAGTATTTTTACTTTCAAAAAAACTATGTACATCCATGCTGAATTCTCTTTTGCATTCTAATGTTCAAGCACTGTATCTTGAAGCTGAGAGGCTTTAAAAAAACCCACTTGGAATGCTTTTTTTAGCTCAACCACTTTCCAAAGATGGAAGCACAAATATATGTTTATATTTGAAAATAATTTTGGACTTCAATCAGCATGAACTGTTTTTATTGCATCACAAAACTAAGCACAGTTGTTGGTGTCCTCCAAGCTAAATTTACAGAGCCAAGTACAAGAAATTCATGCAGAGCTATAAATATTAATCTGTATTACACACCAAGGATGTCTGCTAACACAGATTCAACAAACTAATGTGGATTTATTGCTTGTTTTTGTAGTCAACTGAACTAATGTAATTACTTACATGATAAGTAAGAAGATACGTAATAATTTAAAATAATCCACATACTATCTCCCTACTTTCCACTGCCAAGTGGCCATTAATAAATACTATCTCTTGGGTAAGATGAAATGGATTTCATTGTTCCTTCACAATTTATGTGACAACTTTTTTGTTGGTTTGTTTTGCTCTTTTGAAACAGCAGTTTCAAACAAAAAGAACAGACTTATTCCATTAAGGTTCAAATACGTGAATACATAGAAGTTGCATTCAGAGTATTTTTTTTTATGGCATTCACCATATTCCACAGTTTAGTCATAGTCTTATAATTAAAACACATCTAAAACATGGATAGCAGCAGATTGTTTAGCCACTGAAGTACAATATAATTCCCTGATTCTATTTAAAAATTCTTTTGGTCCGGCTTCAAGTTTATCAGAGATAGAGGATCCATAACTTTTGTAAATGCTATGGGCATAGGGTGCCAAATTAGTTATTTTTCCCTTGAAGTCTACACATTAAAATGTTGCATGCAAGCTCATGCTTAAACCCAAATAAAAAAGAATCATTGATGCTTTTCTTATATGCTTGTTAGAATAAGTTTTAACCCTTAAATTCTTAAAGGACAATAGTAATAATACAATGAAACAAAACCAACACCAAAAAAACATTGCAAGACAAGAGAACATTGCAACGACATTGAATAATGGCTTTAGGCAACACCTCAATATTGTCTGAAAGAAAATGTGGAATTTCAAAAAAAGAAATAAAAAGCCTTTGGAACACGAAGGACGAAATCCAAAAGGATTTAGTATTTCTTATATACACACAATCATATATTACTTTGGATTTTCGTCTTACTTTTTTTCACAACCTGTGTTATGCTTTTTATATGCAAATGTGGGTGTACCAGGAAGCTAACAACAACACCAGAAAGCTCCAAAATATCCTATGAGAGCTATGGTTTTCAACATCAGATAAAAAGAACGTGTAAACCACCAAATAGTTACATACAGCAAATAGTTGTTTGAAATCCTAATTTATTGTTAGCATATATTGTATGCTCAGTTGTGTGCCTGATTTATGGGCACAGTTGCTGTGACAATAGTAATAATATTTTTGCATGAAATAATTTTTTATTTCTATAGCCTAGTAAGATTTGGAAGCAGCTCATGATCCTCCATTATATATGAAATCATGCTAAATGTACATAAATTTTACAAATACTCACACTCATTTTTGTTAAGCTCTTATGTGTGCTTAATTGAAAAAACAGATCTAATGCTCTTTTTATATCTCATATGTACAAAAATGCATAAAACATGTCCATGAGTATTCATTAAAATTTTTATTTAAAATTGACTCAGGAATGGGTGGAAATGCTCTAAATAATATATTATTTGGATCCCAAACTGGAATGGAGAAAGTTCTGACTTAGAAAAACACACAGTTTGTTTTCCAATCTCTCATTTCTCCTTCAGAGTACGCTCTGCCAGCTGAAACCCATCATCTACATAAATCTGTTTCTCCAGAGTATATGGTACTCAGAGAGTATAAAAATCTCTTGAATCTCAGCTTTAGTTGGTGTACAATGGAACAGTCCTTGTAGAGTCAAAGAAACCAATCCTTGAGGAGTAAAGTTATGCCTGTAAAGGATTTGGCTCAATTGTACCTGAGATAAAGAGCAAGCCTTCTAAGATGTTGCAAACATATATACAAGTATATACAGGATTTGAGGAACAATTACACTAGGTGTCATTAAAACAGCGTTAAGTGCATAATAATAGAGACATTTTTCCAACAGATCACCTTTTCAGGCCCTGACGATACCCATCCTGCCTAGTGGAAGTGCTTGATGAAATGCAGGGTAGAGATGTACTGCAGTTCATATGCTGCAGTGATCAATGTGACATAACAATGTAGATTGATGGATGCTTTTGAATTTAACTTGGAATGATTTTTTATCAGTATTAGTATTTATTGCACTTTTGCTTCAGATTTCTACGTGATACAACATTATTCCCTTCTACCTTTTTCTGCTTCCTTCTTTCTTTCATTTTTCTCAGTCAAATTACCATGACTGCCACAATCTATTAATTGACATTAACCTCATATAATCCCTGATGTTTGTCATACTAAAATTTTTCAGATCATAATTGCCCTAAGTTTAATAGGGTATACTATAGTGGATAGAGACAAGTAGAAATTACATTAATTTTCTTGGACTGACAGATGTAAAAAAATCTTTATCTTCTCTTGAAAGCATGCCTTGAATGTCTCTGTAACATTACATTACTTAATAACCTGTTCTGAAAGCAAATACCAGGTGAGTTCAGCATCCACACCTATTCACTTCTAACATGTTATAAAGCAATGGGAAAAATTAATAATAAAAAGCAGTGTGAACTATACCTGGTATGAAAGGGAAGAATAAAGCAGATCAAATAGAGAGGCAGACAGATGGTCAGGAGAAAATAAGCTTATTTATTGGAGAAGAAAAAAAAAAGATAATATTTTATTTTGCCCAGTTGAGGGAAGCACTTAAATGGATGTAAAAAATTATCCATATTAAGGAGCACACTTGAGCTCTTGAGTTCAATGGAGCCTAAGCTTGGTTTTCACTCCAGGACCATCCTGAACAGGAGCCTTAGGTTGTCAGTTATCTCCATAAAACACAGCTTTCCATGAACCAAATTCCTTCTGAGCTGACCTTTGCCACTACTATAAAGTTATGCTGGTCTCTGTAATACATGTCTCAGTGCAGCAGGCAGCGAGTGAGACCCCAGGCATGTTTCAGTCCTGGAGACAAGATATCTCTGAAGATGAAGGAAGGACTAGATGTTTGATGAAACCAGAAAGGAAGAATAACTTTGCATTTAAGACCTGAAATCTGCTAACTATGAAGGGGACTGATACATGCTTTTACAAATCAATACAGGGCTGTAAATTGTTATGGCTGGTCACTGTCGAAAATGAGACACTGTTGAAGAAAGAATCTCATACAATTATTATACATGTCAGCCTTAAGATGGTTCAGCTGATGTGGCTAAGCTTGTTTGACAAACAGTGTAATAAACTGCAGAAGATACAGGTAGTGTGATGAATGAGAGGAAAGCAAACAGGGTTTGGATCTCCAAACTTTAAAAGATGCTAGGAGCCAAGAAAGGGTCAATAGATGTGGTTGCCAAGCCACTGTCCATGATATTTGAAAAGCCATGGCAATTGGGAGAAGTCCCTGGTGACTAGAAGAAGGATAACACTATGCCCGTTTTTAAAAAGGGTAGAAAAGACAACCCTGAGAACTACTGACCTGTCAGCCTCACCTCTATGTTTGGGGAGATCATGGAACAAATCATTCTAGAAGCTATGCTAAAGCACACGGAGGACACAGAGGTGATTAATGGCAGCAAGATTGGCTTCACCAGGGGCAAATCCCGTGTGACCAACTTAATGGCTTTCTATGATAGGATGACCGCAGCAGTGGACACAGGTAAACCAACAGAAGTGATTTATCTAGACTCCTGTAAAGCCTTTGACACGGTCCACTACAACGTCCTCCTGTCTAAATTGGAGAGATATGAGATGGGTGGACAGTACAGTGGGTAAGAAACTGGTTGAATAGTCATATTCAAAGAGTAGTGGTCAATGGCTCGAAGTCTAGATGGAGATCTGTGACAAGGGATGTCACTCTGAGGTTCGTACTGGGACCAGTGCTGTTTAATATCTTCATCAATGATATTGACAGAGAGATTGAGTGCACCCTCAGCAAGTTTGGAGATGGCACCCTCAGCAAGTTTGCAGATGACACCAAGCTGAGTGGTGTAATTGCCACATCGAAAGGATGAGATGTCATCCAGAGGGACCTGGACAGGCTGGAGAAGTGGGCCTGTGAGAACCTCTTGAGGTTCAACAAGGCCAAGTGCAAGGTCCTGCACAGGGGGCAGGTCATTCCCCCTTTTCAGTACAGGATGGGAGATGACGTGATTGAGAGCAGCCCTGTAGAGAGGGACTTGGCAGTGCTGGTTGATGAGAAGATTGATATGAGCCAGCAGTGTGAGCTCGCAGCCCAGTAAGCCAACTGTCCCCTGGGCTGCATCGAAAGAAGCATGGCCAGCAGGTCAAGGGCAGTGATTCTACACCCATATTTCTCTCTTGTGAGACCTCATCTGGAGTACTGTGTCCTGTTCTGGAATCCTCAACATAAGAAGGATATGGAGCTGTTGGAACGGGTCTAGAGGAGGGCTATAAAGATGATTTGAAAGGGGCCTACAAGAAACATAGAGACGCACTTTTCATAAAAGTTTGTGGTGGTAGGATGACAGGGGTGGATATAAACTGGAGAGGGGCAGATTTAGACTATACATCATGAAGAACTTCTTCACCATGTGAGTGTTGAGACACTGGAACAGGTCACCAAGCGAAGCTGTGGATACCCCATCCCTGGAGGTTTTCAAGGCCAGGTTGGATGAGGCCTTGAGTAACCTGATCTAGTGAGATGTCCCTGCCCATGGCGAGAACTAGATGATCTTTAAGGTCCCTTCCAACCCTAACTATTCTATGATTCTATGATTGGTTAGGAATCTAAAGCTCTTCAAAAGTTTTTATTGTCACAAGGATAGTAAGTCTTAAATGCCTAAAATTCCTCTAAAATGCTGAAAGAAGATAAAAAAAATGAATCATAAAGAAAAAGGAAAGAGACCCCCACAAACTTGTTTTAAATTTTATTTCTTATGCATGTGTTTTTAATGTTTTATTAGAGTTTACAAGTTTCTGTTCTTCAGCTTACGTAAAATTTGAATTTAAGTGAGTAGATGGCTTGCATCCTTCCATGAAAAGAGGTCTCACTGATTGTCTTTCAGGCTATTGGAGCAGGATGTCTTTTGTATGGAATAGTTACATAACTTCAACTTCCCTTACATTCTTTCAAAGTCATAGATATATTATTTTAAAGATACCTTTTGTTAGTTTCAAAATTAATTTCAGGGACTCTGTGAAACTACTGAAGTTAAATTAATCAGTTTCCAGTTTGTCAATTGTTAATCAGGTCCAAAAAAGACAGTATTGTAGTAAACCAGGAAGCAGCAGCTTACTATCCTAGCCATCTTTGCTGTCTGTTGTTGCATAGAATGAAGATGCAATTAATTAGGAGACTGATTCCAGGAAAACAAATATACACCTCAGCTGGGAGGATAGAATCATACTTTCAGTGATTTAAATATTTGTACTGTGATATCATCAGGGCACCTAAGCAGAAATATTGCTTCTGTTGGGAACACAGCTGGTTTTGTTGAATTTGTGGTTTTAAATTGTGGCACACCATAAGAGGCATCCTACAAACATTTCCATTCTCTGCCCCAGCTCATGAGAAAAGAATGCATAGGATGCATTATCTGTTGGTACTTCAGGTGTTCTGAAAGGGAACAGTGTTTCTAAGCTGACATTTGGGGAAAATTCCTCCCTACTCTTTGTTTACCCATGGGCTCTTAACCTAGCCTTTGACCACTTTTTTTTCCCAGGATTTCCATCCCGAGTACCTCCTCCATTGAAATTTGGAACTGCAATTTGGGTGCTTGCAATAAGGGTGTTGTAAGGGACCAAACCTGCCCTTTTTTCTCTCCTGCATCTTCCACAGCATGTACATCACCAGGATGAAGTAACTTAACACATTTTAAAATGCATTAAAAGTAAAAGATTACCACCTAAATAAACTTCTTTTCCCCTTTATCTAGCAGAATATAATATGACTTTGCACCTGTTGAAGAGTAGTTTAGAAAGCAATAGTCACAGTCCAGGAAAGGAAGAAGGGAATGGAACTGCAAAGAAGAGAGGATGAACAGCTCCGTAACTTGCTCCTACAGCACTTGAGGTGTTGGTCTCATCCAGTGAAACAACAGGGCAATGGGGAGACAACAGGGCAATGGGGAGACTGAAACCATCTCTGCTTCTCTTCTAGCCCTGGTAATGCTGCTTCGCACAAGACATGCAGGGATTATACATCATTGATGTGACAGCCCTGATATGCTCAATGTGACACAAACCTAGGGCTGGTTGTTTACAGAGAGGCAGGATGGGATAATATCCAATACTATTTATGAAGAACTCAAGCAGATCCACAGCTTTTACGAGATGTTTCTGTCCAGAACAACCACCAAAAAGCAGAAGCGATAAGTCTCCTGCCCCGTTAAAACACTATATGCAAGTCTAAATCACAAAGGCAGACTCAAACCCAGTTCTTTTGCACAGTGGCAAATAAGCAAAGTACAGAGTAAATTGCAACTACGGGAAGTAAGGATATTTTTGCACTGTTCCAGAATATTTAATTGACAAATATAAATGGAGACATATATGGCTCTTGTAACCATGTGTCAATGATGAAGTGCAACATCAAAAATTTTAATTTTACTAGAATTACAGTTGTCAAAATAATTGCATTAGTTAATTTAAAATTCTTCATTGGAGAATGGCCCAGACTATATCTCTGTTGCTCAAACTGTTTTATTGTGTAATCACTGTGCTTTTTTTGATGAGTAATTTCTTTAATGTTATGCTATATATATATATGTATTGCAAAACTGCGAGTGATCTTTGTTTTTACACTATACTGTATTTTGCATATAAAATACATTATGCATATTCTTTCTTTCTCTCTGTTTCCATCTCCTACATCCAGAAAGCAGAGAATGAAGATCCAGTGTTTCCTAGTGTATATGATTTTTTTCAGTTGGTCAAGGCTCTGAACGTCTTTGTTTCTCAAACAATCTACCTGTAAAACAACTGTAACAATCTTGGCCATGCAGCTAGTTTAGAATCCCAGTCTGAAGACTGATATAGTGCATTAGATGTGTCAGCCCCAGCCTCCTCCCTTTGCTTCTGCACTTTCCCTGTGTTATGCTGGCAGCTTGGAGAATAAGCAGGAATTATTTCTTGCAGGGGAATAATCCTTCCTGGGCTGCCTAAATTAACTTTATGCAGAAAATGGCCATGCTACATCATAGCCAAGCCCATAATGTCTTGACAGAAAAGGATGATGTATTCCCTTTTCTCTGATGGTATCTTTCTCTGGATGCTGATCTGCAGTGTCTGCCTGCTTGCTTTACTTGCTCCAAATGGTATGTTCACTTTCATTGAGCTTCCTCAGAAAACACACTGACTTATTCTCTTTAAAATACACAATTAATTGGTCTGTGTGTCCAGTGATGAACTTGTTGATGTTAGCAATTGGTTTGCATTCCAGCAATCTTAGGGGCAGTGAAAACAGGTATAGTAAAGATCAGACATCAGGTAATAGGGTTTCGCTGTCCCCTTAAGGAGGAACAGAACTGCAATCAGCATCTGTTCAATAGCAGAGGACATTTGGGAATGATGTTCTATGGAGCTGCCATAGAACAGTTCAGAAGAAAATCCATGATTTAGAGTATTTTTTTCTGCTGTGATTGTTTTGCCTGAGTAAAATAGAAGACTATTAGTGCTCTGTTCAGGTCTATGCTGCTAAACAGTTGGAGCAGACAGTGTAACCTACAATAAGATGTATATGGAATGACTGCGAGTCAGACACAGGCACAAAGAAGAATCTGGGTAATCATATATAACCTGAAATTATTCGTAAGTAATGGACCCGATGGCGATGTGATGCAAACTGTGATGCCACGTGGATTTCAGAACAGTTGTCTGACTTACATTCTCGGAGGATTTAATCCCCAGACTATCAAACTATTCACGCAGGAATGGCAATATTAAACTAACCTTGGAAAGCTACAAAATGTGCATTAACAAAACAGTCATCGGAAACCAGGAAGGAAAAGCAGAGTGTCAGTTCTCAGTAGTACACCATGATGTACTATCTGAATGTGATGGAAATGGTTAATTGATAAACAAAGCCACTAAATAGCTTTGTCTGTGCATTTAGACAGTATATTGAAAGGTTTCTCATTGTGAAGGGAAATAGGTACACTTCCAACCACCCTGATTCACCCTTGGACATTTCATGACTATTTCTTATCGCTCAGTTGAGCATAAATTCATAGATTTTACGGTTAAGGGAGCTTGAGATGGGCTGTTGTATTTTCAGCACTTAGTTCTGCCACTTCTTATTGGACCATCTGCTGTCACCTTAAAGAGACAAGTGTATATTATCAAGGTAAACATACAAATCACTCTTGCATTTGATATTAAAAAAAAAGGAGAAACCTTTAAATGTATTGATCCAAATATGTCAATAACATTACAGAGATAAGTCCTTGAAAAAGAAAATGACATAGATTCTGTCTGTGCAGATTCAAACAGGATGCTTTCACCATAAAAATTGTTGCTGTGTGCAGAGCTGTATAATGTATTTCCTTCAATGAAAACATAAAATTTATTCTAGTTCCAATAAGATCATTTTAAAAGGAAGAAAAAAAAGAACGTTAAATTTATCACAATTATTTTTAAAAGTGAGTGGTATAGCTACCACATGATTAAAAGCTAATGTTTCAGGGACTGGGTGCATCTGAAAACAGATGAAGACACTGCAACATTCATCTCTGTGCACACAGAAGAGATTTATATACACAAATATATGTAAACACACAAAGGCAAGCTTAATGCATACCATAGCCTCAAATTCCAGAAAAAAGATATGTACATGGCACACATTGTTAGGGGAAAGATCACTGAAGTAAAGCTAAGTCTTATTATGGTTCATATACATTTGTGCTACATAAGACTGTGATAGTACTATGAAACTACACAATGATTATTGTACGTAAGATCTATGGCGTGAATAAATCTACTGATACATTTTCTTCTGTAGTTTCCATTATTAACATCTGGACCTTATATAAATATATATATTTAATTATTGTTGGGTTATTTCTTCCCTTAGAAAATAATCTTAACTGTAGGATGTACATACTGGGGTCTACCTCCTTTGTAGATGCTTGGTGTAATGGACAGATAATTTAAGATGTGTGATTGGTAGGTGACAAAACTTGTGGAAAAATGAATATATAGAATGTATATTTGAAAATAACATGTTGTTCTATAGGAAATATATTTGAAATTAATTCTTTTAATTGTCTAGATCAATATTGTTGTGATTTGAAAAATCAGTACTGATTAAAATGGAAAATTTATGAACAAAATACTCAAATTAATTTCCCTACCTCCTGAACATTTAGAAAATAATTCACAAAAGATTTTGAACATCTTGCTTCTTTTGAGGTAGTGTAATCATATATATTTTTATTCATATCTGATTATACAAAAGCTACAGAAAGATACTATTGCTAGTAAGTGCCATATTATTGGTATTAACACACTCTAAATATGTGGAAATCTCATTCCAGCAGGGTTTTGTGTTTAATTTGTTCCCCTGCGATAATTACAGTTTTTGTCTGAGATGAGAGTCTTTTTTGTTAAGCTCCAGTGCTTCTGTGCTGTCCAACTGTTATGCTGAGAAGTAAATGAAAAAGCCTGTACTCAAAAGCAATGGAAATAGGCCTCAGTACATTCATTTTTAGGTAACAGCTCTGTGCAGAATGAAAAGACACAGTGTAATGTTCAAAGATGGTGTCCTGTTGATATGTCAGAAATTATGGGAATTTTCCATTGAAAGATGGGAGTCCCTCCTAATAATTAGTTTTATTTTATTATCGTATTTTTCTATCTTACTGTTTAATTGTTTGCATTATGAGCAGTTTAAGCAACAAATATGGGTGCATATACATATACATGCATGCACACTTAGGTATATGTATATGTGTGAATGTATGTATGTACCTGTGTACATATTGCTTTTTACCCTAACTGCATTTTACCAAGGTCACCTGAAGTAGGGTGATAGATTTTATGTAGGTTTTATTACTAACAACATTAACCAATAACATATATGCTGGTTACCTCAAATATGATCCATTTTAGTGACAGAAAAATAAGGTGCAGAGTATCACTACCCCTTAGATGACATCTGTCATCTCATCCTACACCTAGTACATAAATAAACATCTGATACACAATGATATACTTTTCCCATTTTCTTTTTTTTCATAAGGATACGTGCATACACACACAGAGTTAAGGAAATAGAGAAGTATCCTTACTGACCTTGCAAATGGCATGAAGCTAGGAAGAACCATAAGCACGTTGCAAGACAGGCTTAGAATTCATAATGACCTTGACAGACTTGCAAAATGGTCTGGAAAAGAAAAGGGGGAGGGCAGATGGGATTCAGGAAGGACAAGTGCAACGCACTACTTAAAAGAGAAATGATCAATAAATGCAGGATGGAAGTGTGGCTGATCAGGCAGAAATTTTTCTAAGAAATTGGTAGCTATATGGGTCAGGCTTACTGCAAACTGAACACATGTTAGGAGAATGAAGATTCTGAGGAACAGTTAAAATTTATCCTGTGGTGGATGTGCAAGAGATAGTATGAATAGCATTTAAAAGAAAACAATCCTTTTGGTTTACTCAACATTGCAGAGGCCTTAGTGAAAGTACTGGCATTTTGACAAGAATGATCAAAGACCTAGGAAGACCTTCAAAGAGACTGAACACATTTAGTTCATGTAAAGAAGATGAAGAAGGAAAGCACAGTACAGTTTTCAGGCAGAGAATAACCTGTCCCTCATATAACTGGTCAATCTGAAAAGAATACATAGACTCAAAACCCAGCAAGAAAGATTCTGTTTAAACATCAGAAGAGATTTTGTATAGTCAAGAACTGTGCAGCAAGATTGTAAATTGGTTTTGGGCATGGGGAGGGACTTTAGTGAACACAGGAATACAGGATAGACACAATTCAGACTTTAAGAATGGGTTAAGCAAATGGATAAGTTTACCTTCACTTAGGGAGAGGCATGGTCAACAAAAGAACTTAAACTCCTTCCTGCCCTACTTTTCTGCTATTTACATAGAGTGCAGTCTCTGTTCCAGTGACCTGTTCCTCTGCTTTTGCATCTAACTTTTCTGCTGACAAGCTACACTCTCATTCCAATTTTTTTTTTTTTTGGTACAAGTCTTTTTTAGTTTTCTCCATTCACTTTTCCATGATTCCTCTTCTATCCTGCTCTCTGGTCTTTCTTCTCTGTACATTCATTTGTACCACACTCAATCTTACAGTCTTTCTTTAGTCACAGTGCACCTCTTTCCTCTTCTTTCTTAGGTCCTTTCTGTCTCCTCTCTCTTAAACTCTCCCTCTTCTTACCCCTTCCTGTATTTCAAGAAGAAGAAAAAGTCTGGAGCTGAATACTACCACAGTCGTCTTCTGGGAATTCAGAGTCAGAAGGCATGGAGTCAGACCTGCTGCTTCTTCTTCTGGCTCTTGAGTTGCAAGGTGGGTGAGAGAAAGCAGCAGCAGAACAGCAAGATCTACTGCTGGGGGAAACTTAATGAAGAGAGATGCCAACTGAGCCGTAACCATTGCTGCTGACAGTCTCCATCTGCCCCAACATGGGGGTAGCAGCTTAACCATGGATTATTTATTTACTGTAGCATTGGTTTATGCTTATTTTCACTCTTCCTGGAGTTTCATCTTATTTACTAACACAGGGCAAAGAAGTTGGTTTCAACCTTCAGTGTCTCAGGAACACTGAGGGAACATCATCTCCTTTTCAGGGCATTTGTAGGAGTAACCTTTTTGGAGAGGGGGAAGGGTAAGATTTTAGTTCTTATCTCTTTTTTTTTAATCAATTCCTCCTTGTCTTGATTCAGTCTAGGGTGTATTGTTGCATAGCTCCTGCAGTGGTCTCTTCCCCTGGGACAAAGCACAGGCCTTACTGCTCAGCATACAGCAGAGCCCTATCTTAGCGTATATGTTTCTCCTTTTCCTCTTTCATAATTGATATTGGTCCTGCAGATGTTTATACAGAAACTCACAGATACCACAAGAACACTCACACACGCATGCATCCATTTGGGCGTGCAGTTGGCTCCAAACCACCAGCGTTTCCTAAGCATATGGGATTGGATCATGTAGCCCTGCCTCTGATCTTTCCACAGGGACTCCACAAGAATGCCTCGACTACACTGCTACTCCCCTTTCCCTTCTCAGGAGGGCTTTCACTTGAGAACTGGTGCCAGGAACTGCTTTAATTGGTACTGAAATATTAATCCTCTCTGCGATGGTATGAGCAATACAAGATTGTTGTTACCATAGGGTGTTAGCTCGGCACAGTCACTTGGATGTTGCGAGTTGGGAATGTTGCCACCAATAAAATCAGACAACATGCATGTACATAGAGTCTGGGCTGCTCAGAGTACAAGCAGTACAACGCCCACTCACCAATTAGCGAGGCCCATTTAGGAGGGCAAAGCTGCCAAAAAACAAAGGAGTTTGGTGGGTCCCCACTGGCTGTTGCAGCAAACATCATCTCCCTTGTGGGAGCTCCCTTCCCTGTGGCTGAACTGGCCATTAGTGCCAGGACTCTCCTCACAGACTCTGCCAAAGAAGCAGGCAAAACCCTTCTGACTGCTGGCCTTGGCTCCAGTTGTGCTGTGGACCGCAAGGCAGTGAGTCTGACTCCTGGGACCTGCTGGCTGCCAGCACAGCCTGACAGGCAAACAAACAAACAAACAGAAATCTCAAAGAAAATAAGAGCATTTGAAGCAACCTACAGCAGCAAAAGTGCCCCCAAGGGTTTCAGGAATCATATTTGTCATCAAAGAGGGAAAAAAGAGGCAAAGGCAACCAAACCCAGGCATAGCAGATTTGCCAGAATAATTCTCCAGCGTTAGTGCATTTAAAACAAGCTGTGGAAATATTGGTTATGTGGTGGGTAACTTTTGTGTAAACCAAATAAACAACACACACTCTCCAGTAATGCAGGAGCTGCTCTTAGAATGCATTTTGGCTCCAAGCCACATCTCCCGCAGTAAGGAGAGTCTGGATATGCACAGCCTTGGCAGCATCTTCCAATGCCTCAGGCTCTCACAGTTTATTTTATTTATTTATAGGATTTTCTATGGCACTAGTCATCCTCATATCTAAGCATCTTAGAAGTATTAGCAGACTTACTCTCACAACCCCTCTTTGAGGTAGAAAGTATTATATCCCCATTTTATAGATAGAGAACTAATAGGTTACCAGCTTGCACAGATTTAGAAGCAGAATTAGGCAGCATTATGGACTTGACAAGCCCATGAGTTTCAGTCTTGAGCTTTAACCACATAAATCTCCTTCCAAGGGACATTAATGAGATTGATGAAATATAGAGAACATAACGTCATGGATATACCTGAGTCCTGATTTTTTTCCTACAGTGCTGGATCTAATATGTGTTAAATACATGCATAAAAAATAAGGTAAAACTATGTATTTGTACTTCCCCTTATAACTGAGATCTGATTGAGAATATTAATATGGCACAACTTTTCCATTATTTTGTTTAATAAAAGAAGCTGAGATATTTTAAACTTGCATGTAACCAAAGTCTAACATGTTTTTAGCATGACACTAATCCTAAATTAGTTGCTCTGTGGTTATTTTTATTTTTTGCTTCGGGTTTTGGTTCATTTTTTCTAATCTGAGGACAATCTGGTGCTGCTTTGAAGTAAGTTTCTTTGTTCATTCCATTTTTCCCCAAGTCCTCTCAGTTTGTAACTTCAATAATTAAACTGTCTGTCACACAGCTATTTCAGTGCTCAAACGGGCCAGCCCTATAAAGATTTGTGCCTCCTGCTTTCTATCAGAGATGCATTGCCACTGCGCAGAAAAGCAGCAAATACTACTGTGTGTCAAGAAACCAGGAGGATTCCTTGCCTCTGCAAATGAACCATGTATTTCCAGGGTTCAAAGGACAATGAGAAAGACAGGAAGAGTCATGTGACTTTGGGTTGCACCCTGATAAATGGCAGGTCAAGGAGGGTTGTGTTTAATAGTATATTCCTCAATGAAATGTCACTTTTTCCTCAATGTGTCCTCTATGTGAGCTAATTAAAATCATGTTTTACTGCAATGTCAGCACATGAAGTTGCTGACTTTCTTGTTGTCTTCTACATAGTACAAAATGAATGTTGTCATTTGATAAATTCAAGATCTTAAAGGTTCTGTCTGATGGGGTCTAATGTATGCTGCTCTATATATGTTTAATGTTTTCAAACTGCCCCTTTTCCTTTGTTTGAATCACAGCACTTATGACATGTTCATAAAAGTCTTTCCTGCCATACTTAAGCCTAACCATCCACAAAATTAACAAAATTTTTTAAAAGAGTTCAAACAAATATTCACATTGCTTTCCTTGCTGACTGTTTCAATTTAGTTTTTAAGCAACATGTCCAAAAGTCAGATTTGTATGCATTCAATGAGAATTGTTAGTATGGGTGTTAATTTTCTTACAGTTTATTTTTATAATGCTGTCAGGGTTTGTGCGCTGTGTTCATTTGAAAAGAATCTCTTCCACCTTACACATCCGATAATAAGCAGTAGTTAAAGAGCATGAGTACTAGAAAGCACTTCCTTAATTTCCCTGACTAGTAGCCATAGTAGGATTTGCACCAGGTTTCTTATTTGTAACGCTGTTTGGAATTGCTGCAATAGCAATATGAGTCAGAAAATTAAACTGATCATTACTGCATATGACTTTGCTTTCACTATTTCTCTTATTGTATAGTTGTATAGTGCGTAATGCTTTTTTTTTCCAAACAAAAATCAGAGTCAGTATCCAAATGATAATTATAGAAATGACAAAGAACAAAATTTATGGGTTTGTCCTGAAGTCATATCACCTTTTATTGTGATCCACACAGACCTCACTAGTTACTTTGGCACTAGTTCAGTTCTTCAATAAGAAATTTACACAGATTAAGTAATTAATAGGCATTACAGAAATGAATGGTGCCAATTCAAGCAACTACTCAGTTTGAGGTACATCTTCACCCACCTCCCCTTCTCCTTCTTCATCCATCTCCCCTCTCTGTTGCTAACGAGTGAAGTGCTGCTGAATTCAGAGATGGCTGATATACAAAGCACAAATCTCAAACAAATTCTCTCACCTCCTAAGGACTTGATGCAAAGACCATTAAAGCTGATGAGAGCCTTCCCATTGACTTCAGAAGGCCTCAGATCCATCCCCCCAGGGAAAAGATGTTAACACTCACATGCACATCCTTAAACCAGCCAGGAGAGAACTTCTTGAGATCAATATCTCTCTATCAGTATTGGTGCCTAAAACCCTAAAATGCAAAAAAGACATTTTACTTCTGAGTCTTGCTGGCTGCAGAAAAAGAAAAAAACATATAGAAAGCAAGCCCTTGGGAGATACTATTATCTAAAATAAGCTGCTGAGTGTGAGCAGTGACCACAACACCTAGGAAGCTGTATTCTAACATTACTGTGATTGTACTCATTCTGCTTTACTGTATTTCAACCTCTGTGCTGAATACACTAAATGACTCACATTTCACACACTACAACAGAGGTGGTTATACCCCAATCTTCATTAAGGTCTTAATGTAGCAAGGCACTTAGGCACATGCCTAAATTTAAGTAGAAGGGAAGTCTAATTAGCTTCAATGGGACTGCTCACTTGCTTTAAGCTAGGCATGTGCTTAAGTACCTTGCTGAAACTGAGCTGAAGACTCCAGGTGCTACCATTTATACAAGTATCATTAAACACAGACTTAGTGTACTTACACACACAAACTTCGTAACCCCTAAAAACCAGATCATCAAATTATAACACTTTCCAGAAAAAGGCAAAGGTGATCATATTGATGAAGCATCACATACAGTAAAGAAGACAGTAACTGTTATAGCAATCCAAAATCCAATGTCTCATGCGCATATTCAGTATTCCACCTGAAGTTTGTACATATGCACAGATTTCTTCACATTTCAGGTTTCAATAGCCAGAGACTGAAGACTTCTGAAAGGCCTAAGAAGATCTTGATCCAAAAATAATACCAACTGTGACTTAGGTGCAAAAGAACAAAGAGACTGAAACTAGAAATGATTAGTGCTGCAGGGGCAAAACAAAGATTGTTTGAGTTTCTTAGCAGTTCATTTTTGTACTTTCAAGCATTTATGTTATTATTTATTCCTCTGAATTTCCTGTACTTTTAATTCCTGTTTAATCATCATCAGATAGAAGTTAAGCCACTCATTTGCTGTGTGACTGCAGGCAAGCTGCTTTACCTGCTTTTTACTCCTCTTATCTGGATGTATAACCCAATATAAATATGAGCTCACCAAAAGCTAGAAGCTGTGCCTGTGCTGAGCAGAAGCACTTGGCTAATCTACAGGTTCAGCAGCTGCTTTGTCAGAGTCAGAAAAGAATTTACTGGGAAAGGATAACCTGCGCCAGGCCAGGCAGGTTCTAATGCTGCCCACTCCCCATGACATTTTCTGGGCCTGTGTTTCTTCATTAACAATTGCAGCATATAGCCATAATCTGCAGATTTGGAGCTGGGCAGAAGATCCTGCTTTGACACTTGGTATCTCAAATAATGAGATCTCCGTCCTACTTTCTCAATGCAGCTACCACCTTGACAAAGGGACTGGCATAATTTCCCTATGGGTATGGGGTTAGAACCTGAAATTACACACAGCTTGTGGATTATGCTTGGGTATTTCTATTTGGTAAATATAATTGTGAAATAAGGTTTGCCTTGCACTGAGGACACTATGGATGACTCCTTTAACACCAAGGACTTAACTGGCAGGGAACAGTACACCTGAAGGAGAGTAGGGAAATACAGTCTTTAGAATGAGGGGAGAGAGAGAATAGACAAAGCTAATTGATGTGACAGTTAAATACTATGATGATGAGCATAGAACTGTTTTTTTCTCCTATTCAATTGATTAACTGATTATTTTGCTGAGGTCAGTAGCAAATGTCTCTGACCTCATCGTTTGCAGAAGCAACTCTGTTGTCACCAGCACTGAAGTGGAACATTGTTAACTGAATGAATTAAGAAAAGTGCTCATAAAAGTAATTCTGAACTGTATTCAGTCAACGAAGTCAGCAAAGACCGTTATTGTAGGAAAAAAATATTAAAAAGAGCATCACGCTAGACTTCAAATAGTGTTTCAAAAATGATTTGTTAAACATCATTCTACCTACCTGTTATTCATTCTTCCTAATATTATTCATTCTACCTACTCTTCAGTGCTGACTAGTTGGATACTCTGAGAAATAATCAGATATTTTCAGTTAATAATTGTTTAGGACCAATGACATGGGAAGTATTTCAAGATAGTCTTCCATAGTGAAGAAAGTTACGTATTTGCAAAAAGTTATGTAATTACTTGAAAGATATTTAAGCGTAATTTGAAGACTGTTAAAAGAGAAGAGGAAAAACACCCTGCTGTCTTATTTCTCTTTAAAGGGAAAACTGCTTTGCTTGATTTTACAAGCAACATGCTGTTCTGTTGTCAGCCCTTCTGCATCTGTTATATCATGGGTCTTGACAACATCATAGGCCAATGTCCCTTCTGATTGAAGTAAAGTATTAAATTTTAGTATCCAGAACAAGGTGATATTTCAAAGGGCAGGCTATTATTGAGCTTGCTGGTGATAAGTCTCAAATTCTGAAATTCTGCATTTTATAGAGAAGCACAAATGCTGACTTCAAAAATAAGTTTATAAGAAACTGCCAAATAAAAATGAACAAAGTTTCCAGTACTCTGGACCTGATTAAAGCCTGGGGGTTCCAGGGCAGGGTGCAGATTGTTTTTCTTGAGCTTTGCTGTGGCTTCTCCACTTCACGGAACAAGAAGTACCTGCTGGTAGTGATGCTAGAGATTATATTAAAATCACGACCAAACCTCACTTAAGAGCCACAGAGGAAAAGTTCTGTAACTGAAGTCAGACCCACAGCAGTACAATTGTAATGACTGTATAATGACATTATAATACAGGATAAAGAAGTAATACAGAAGTTTGATATTTCCTGAAATATATTCTATGTGAGTACTAGACTTCATGAGTGCAGATGTCTCCTGGTGTTTCCTGCACCACAGGATTGTGCAGTTTTCAGGATATAGATGGTGAATGCAAACCCATCTACCTGTGGATCCTCAGATTGCACCTGTTGATCTTACCTGTAGGGGAACAGCAGACTAAGAAGTGTCATACCTTTTACTTGAAATAGAGGTAGGTCCTATTTGAATGTACGTCCAAGTCTGAATTTTTGCCCCAACAGGTTCAAAAGTATTGAATTGGCTAGTGCTGAGAGAGAAATAACGTGAATTGCAAAACCTGGACATGAAAACTAGATGTTTGGGTAATCAGTCAACACAAACTACTGTGATGTTGACTTCAGTTATGGAATAAACCAAGATATTCTTTCGCAAATATGGTAAAGATATCTGAAGAGAAAGCAAACACCTAAAATCAGCTTTCACACTTGCAGCCTACAAGCACGAGTTGGTGATACAACAATTGATTGATGGTTAATGCAAGAAAATCAGAAGTAAACACCATTCTCTTTCCTGAGGAAGATTCATGACATTAGGGCCATTCTGATCTATGTCAGTCTCTGTGAGAAAGACAATTTCTCATGAACCATTTCATTCATTTCATGTTGCATCCACAGGCCCCCATAACAATTTCAGTTTCTATAATGAAGGCAGAGAGTTACAAAAGGTAAGAGGAGGTAAAAAACCAAAAACAACTTGACATTGAAAACTAAGGAAGTAAATAATTTAACAATGAATTTCTCCAGAACTGAGATGAAGTCAGAAAACCACAGAGAAAAGCCAACCTTTTCATCTGGGCTTACTGCAACTAATGAAACTTTAACTATAATACATAACCATTGCTGATCATACTTCATTTGATAATCCATTAGAACCTCACATAGTTCTCTGCTTTTTCATATACAACACAAGGAGGCAGTCAGTCAGAAGGGGAACAGGATTTGTACTCATACTGTGTGCTGGCACAATAATGTTCTTCCTGCTGAACTAATGACTGTTTATAGGGTTTAGGTCAAAGAGTTTAATGGAGCTTAGCTCTGAATGTCTCAGTAACTTCTTAAATTCCACAACTTAACTGCTTTAGTCTTAAAATACAAATGATTATAGTCCCAATAAGACACATTCCAAAGCAAACTTGAGTGAAATATATACTGAGAATGATAAAACAAATGATATCTTCCTTTTAACTAATGCTGCGAGAGATACCAGTTCCTTACCGCAGATTAATTCATTGTTGTCTGCAGTTCTCCAATGCAGAGGAGAAGGACAGAATGTTAGCACTCAGAATGTTTGTTGCATTTTATTTAGCTTCTGAAATTTAAAGATAAATATTTAAAGAAATACTGAACATACATATCTCCATATATCTTGCTTTTTAATTTTGTTCTGTAACAATTAGCGGGGAGAATGCAAAGGCCTTCACACCATATTGTATTCCAAGGTAAAATCCCTTGCCTCTATGTTGACTACACATATCACCTGAAGAAAGCAGAGTTCTCTGTTAAATGGTTTCCTTTCTCAGAATTTCCACTGATAGCTTCCTCCATGTCTCTGAAAAGTTCTTCTCATAGAACAGAATAGACATTACAGACCAATTTATCTAGCAATGCATATTTTCACACTAACAAATTTCTGATACACAGTTACATTTTTGAAAAACTAGCCTAAAATAGGGTTAAGTTTTATAATGCTCCACTAGCAGCTATTATTTTGTGCAAAGCAAGCACAGTTGCAATTATGCTGTCTGGTTTGATGGGCCAAAATGAGACCTCCAAAAGGCTGTGGTTGAAGCAAAGTGCAACAAGGAGTAGTGAGATGCAGCAAGGTACAGAAAGCAGATATTTGATACTGCACTTCTCCTGCTGGATGCCTCGGATGAGGAATTGTAAAAGGCTAGAGGCAGGTAAAGGCAGCCCATAACTGCTCAGATCTGAGAAACAGGGTCTCTGCAGTGTCATGCCTCTTGCGTGCAAGACCCCTATTAAAATATGACACACTAATTTTGAGATTTCTGTTGCATCACTAATAATAGGTTCCTTTTCACCTTGCTGTACTACCTCATATGTAAAGAGCATTGTCTGACAGGTAAACAAGAAGGGGTCTCTGCCACTAAGAACAAGTTGCATAGAATGTCCTAGACACTTAGCAATATATAAAAGGCACTGAAAGTTTTTTGTCAGCAGAGGTTGTGAGAAAAAGAAGACACTGACAGCTAAGGTGATTATTAGCTGGGGCTTTAACATCTAGATAGTTCTTGCAGGTTAATGCACAAGTACTGCACAGGTGCAGATTTGAGGTAATTTTGTAGTGCTTTTTACACAAAAATGAGAGGTTTTCCACTCTTCAGGTATATTCAGCTTCAGAAGCATCTTGTGCTTTCATACAGTCACCTAAAATCCTCCAGACATTTTACTTCTCTTAAAATTCCCCAAGCAGCAACAAAGGGAACTGGAGACTGTAATATCCTTGTGAATTGCTATGCGTAGACAAAAAGCCTGACTCTCTTCTCCTTTCCATGGGTGTAAATTGGGAGCTGTCACTCAGCTGAAACTTCAATGAAACTGCCTCATTGCCCCATACACTCAAGGAGAGAATTGGGCACAGAAGGATGAAGAGTAGAAAGTGGGAGAGTGAAGAGGGGAAGCCCATCCCTTCAGATTCTGCCTGGGCTTCTCTCTGCATCTGGGAACAGCTGATGTAGAAACTATGTTTTCTAACATTGAATTATCCACTGAATTTTATTTACAGGATTCATTTAGCATACATAAAACCAGGAGTCAAGCTTATTCTTTGAGATTAAACCAGAGAAACAGTCATATGCTGTACTTTCTTACTGTGTGCTAACACGGGTGGAGGAACGTGTAACCTTTAGAGTGCGAAAATATCTTTCTCTCTCTCCCCTTTGATAATGCTATTGTTTTGAAAGACTTCAAAAGCATGCTAGTTACATTACAGACATATAAGTCTGCCTGTAACTCACATCTAAAGCAGTATCTATGGCTCTAGATTTTGTTTAGTTTTGTTTTGTTTTCATACACTAATCCAGGTAAGACAGAAGAGGTCTCCGTACAAGTACAATGTAAGGACACCTCTATCTTCTTGGCTTAAATCTTTGCTGTTCATCTTCACTATCAGCTGTCCATTATGGGAAAATCTGAAGCCAAATTTAGAGTTGCTGTGATTAGTTAGCTGAGTCATTTTAAAGACATAATAAGGCTAGGTTAAGCTCCTTCCCTGAACGTTTTTGTTGAATGTATTTCTTAATTCCATCAATCTTTTGTTGCGTTGTTCAAACACTAGAAATACATATGCTTTCTCAAAAATACTTAAATCTACCATAGCTTGTTTTAGTTCGGGGGTTCTTTTTTTTTAACTGGAGAAAAAAAAAATCACCAATAAGAGTGAAAACCCCTTAACTAAACAGAATTTTGTACTGAGGCATCATGGTTGAGAATTCTGAAGAAAGTAAAAAATTTTTTATTGAAAACTTCCGTTGTTCTTGTAAACAGATGATAAAAGTGCGTATCTCAGTAGTTATTAGTTTGTTAATGTGCATAATTAGTTCTTACAATGCACAAGCCCTCTATGAGCTGACAAAATTGGGAAGGTTGTTGCATTTTATTTATAGTTTTACAGATATATTTGAGGATAGGTTTCATACATGCATATATATGTGTGTGTATAAATCCAGCATATAGATACAGCAGTGAGATTTCCTCCGCTGAAAGCTAGATAAAAATAAAGAAAATGGTCACTAGTAGAAAATAGGGGGAAAAAGGAGCAGTTAAGAACAACAAAAAGCGAGAAATCTGTTATAGAGATTGAATACTTGGAGAAAGTAATAAGCTATGTATGACACTCCACACATACAAGAAAAGACCAGGCAAGTCCAGGTTAACTCTCTCTGCTTGCAGAAAGCCATTAAAAGGTGAAAAGAATCAATTTAATTTACCACATTAAACAGATGAAAAAAGCTAGTGCCAGATCTAATACAGATGTTTTGCAGTATAATGGGAAAATGAAGACATTTTCAAGCAGCAAGGCTTGCAAGTCATAGTCTTGAAATGCTTAGATCAGGTGGCACTGTCTGTTAGAAAAGCAAGCTCTGTAATGATATTGATTGCTTCCAAGGCCATATTAGAGATGAAGACAAGTCCCAGGAGAGAGGTTGTTGTCACCTTGACCTTGGGTCAGGGCTAGACCACTGACCCCTTGCACCCAGGACTTCTACACCGCATTGTGATATCTTTCATGCCTACAGACAAAGTCAGCAGGGGACACGTGTCGATGTGGCTCTTGCCAAATCAGAATTGACTGGCCTGTAGGAAGCTGGAGAGCAGCGGGAAATGCGGGTTAAAGTATGTCAATAATGTTTCACAAGAACAATTTCTCCCAAGAATTGTAGCTGTTGGAATGTTTTGACATTTATTCGGTAGAGAAATGTAGCATGTTTTGTGAAGCACTTCAAGAGAGCTGCTGCTAACTGCTGCGATGTATTGATCTTCCTGTTAAATTGCATGGGCACACTTGGGAGATCATTGAGATTCAGGCAACAGGACAGAAAGGATCGGCTGCACCCGATGGTCACTAATGGTAATTGGTTTCGATCTTTGCACTTGAAGAAGCCGTGATTTACTTGGTTCACAGATGAATTGTAGACACTAAATATTTTGAAAAGAAAATATACTGTTATTCCTTTTTCTGATGTCATTTACAAATTATCACCTCCACTTCTGAATGTTTCATATAAAACATATAAGTCCACATGACTGGATATAAAAAACATGCTAAGCAAAATTCCAAGAAATTCTCCCTCTTAGCTGTAAAGCAAATGAATTTTCTGATCCTAATGTAAATGGGTTAATTAAATAATTATAATAATATTTAGCAAGATCTTAAAAGTCCATCAACCCTCTTAAGCCCTATCATCACAATTCCTCTTTGCACTATACACATGCTTCTTTTTATACATTTGTACATTTGCTTGTGGTAGTATCACAATGGTAATATAAAGAATGTTAAAAAGAAGTGCATTGAAGGCAACAAAAAAAGTAAAATAATGTAGGCAGGTATGGATAGTAATGTATTGTTGGAGTAAATTGTGCTAGAATGAATAATCTGATATGAAAATTGGATACTAATGTTAATATCAGAGTAAATTATTGCTACAATACAGGTTCTGGTATAAAACTTGAAGTACAATTCTGAAGATGAATGTGGTGATAAGAGTGCCAAAATTCATGCCACACATGAATTTCAAGGCAGGTTTTACAGAGCTTCTGTTGCTTTCTGCTTTATACAAGACACTTTGCTAAGCATATATACATAATTACGTGAAAGCAAATATATTCAGTAAATTATGGCTGCTTTAATACAAAGACATTCATATAGACTAAGATTCTGGAAGGAACCAATTTTGTACGCCTTCTAACCTATTTCAAGTACACATGTCCTTTTTCATATATACTATATTCCTACACTTTTTAAAGGAAAAAATAATTTTCTGGTTTTGTTCTGTGCTTTTCCCCTTCAACATAGAGGTCAGCAGTTTCTACAAACAGCTGAGTTTCATCCATAAGCTTGCATAAAATATTCATAAAATTTATATAGTACTTTGACAAACAGAAAATAGAACAATATAGCGCAATATAAAGTGATAACATATACTGTTTGCTAACTGAGATCAGGTCTATCTGGAGTCTTTGTAATACCAATTACAGCTAAATCATTCATTGTAGAATTCATATAATCCAGAACTACAACAGAGAAAAGAGAGAAAAATGAGTGTCTGAATGTTACTGAAAGTTCAGTATAACTGCAATATGGCATTTACAATTGCTAAAGGAGTCTCAAATTTCTAAAATATTTACAAACCTTAGATAATGACAACCTCAGGAGAAAATCAAGAAAACAGACGGTATACAAGAGATAGCCTGAGGCAACTAGGAATGAGGTCAGATCTATACAGTATGTGTGCTTTACATGAAAAACACTCTACTAAAATGTCTTTGCGCGCAGTGGAAGGCTTTGGGATATAGCAGGTATTCACTGGGGGAAGGTAAAGATTATTTACTAGGATCAGTAACATGGAATTCAATATTAAAACTGACAAAGGTTATCATCTATTACACATTAAATTCACCACAGTTGTTTGACAACTCTCATAGCAACAGATTCCACCCTTAACAATTCAAAGCAATCTTTCAGATTAAAGTTCATGTGATCACTTTAAAGAACTATTCAGTGTTAATCAAGCAATATTGCTTCAGGCATCGTGTTTGTCTTTCACTTCAGGCTATTTGGTTGATTGCAGAAGATGATGATTTTCTCTGTGTGCATGTGCAGAGCAGTGTGCTTTTTAGATGGAAGTGACAGGTGAGGTAGTGGTGGGGAGACATGGGGAATCACTGAGTGGAGTCTGCAATAACAATAAAAAAAGGTCCCAGTCTCTGACTTTTCCATTGTTCTAGGATAAGCAGTATATTCTGTATCAATAATTGTATATTCTGTCTAAATTAATTTTACCAGATAGTATATAATGATGACATGTTTATAATATCAAAAATACCTTTAAAACACCTGTATATATATATATACACACATACCTATATATATATAAACACCTCTCTCTATATATACACACACCTTTATATATATTTATATATATAAAAATACACATATATATATATATACCTATGTATGTATATACATACAGGTATGCATATAACTTTAGATCATTGCTCAAATTATCTTGAACTGATATTACTTCACGTATTTTCTAGTCAGAGCATTTACCCAAATGAAGGTACGTCTCAGTGGGATTAAGAAACTTTCACTTCAACATTTTGTAGGGTAGAAAACACCTTTTTTCTCCCACTCTTTTGGGAAATATGGGCAATTTAATAGCTCATGGCTGGATACTATGCTCACATCTTCAGGACCTCCAGGTGAAAGGACTCTAACAGGTGAACAGTATTCAGTCTGCTAGCGGAGTGAAGTACTTCTAGTCAACATTTTTTGATTCATCTGAAGAAAATATTGCCAGTCAAGATATAATGAGATGTATCTGTAATTAAAGCACAAACTGAGGCTGTTTAAAGATCAGAAAAGCAAACAAAGTCAATGCAGGCAGCTATAGGTGCAAGGAGTTTCGATATTTATAATATTTTGTTTCTGCAGAGAGGGTAGAGGAAGTCTCATTAAGTGTTTATTGGAGATATCACCTTTATGGGTTATATCTTCATGGGTGATTTTTATCTGTAGCGCCAAATAAGGATGGGATCAGGAAATAAATGAAAGTAAGAGCAAGAAGAAATTTCTAATGCTTCCAACTTAGCTGTGTAGCTCAGGGACTGCTCACTGTTTCCTTAACTTAACAGCATGGATAAAACATTGGTGTTTTCCAGGCCACCAGCAAAGGAGATGTTGTCTTGTAACCATTATTGGGCTTGTGGTAACAACAGAGACACCACTATCATCATGCTGTCACACAAGTGTCTTAAAGATGTGCATTAAAACCCCTAAGAGGGACATGCAGGATGTGTGAGATCCTGCTACATAGCATCGTCTAGCAGAAAGAAGTAAACTCAATACAATATAAGGTATGCTATATACTATGAAAATGACTACCATTTTCTCTAAGCTCTGAGAGTCAAAAGCTCTATTTGTGGTAACAGACTGTTCTGCATGCTCTGTGTGTTTCCACTCACTAATCCCTGCAAGATCTGGACCGATAGATTTCTCACAACCAAACATTGAACTAAAGTGTGACTTCCCAACAGAATGACTTACAAAGGTTATTCTAAATTGGCACATCCAAAATACTCCTTATCAAGGGAAAAGAGATTTGCAAAACAAGAGAACAAGGGGAAACAATCATACAACCTCTCTTGCCTGACTTCCATCCTTAATATTGCAATGCAGACAGTTTCTTGGATTTCTTTGACTGTAAGCTTCTTGCAACAGCCCTTCTAAGACTGTAGGTGAAGATGGCAGACAGGCTCTGAAAGTGTGTTCAAAATTCATACATTTGATATTGTTTATGTTATTCCTAGCTTCTTTTGCTGCCACTGATTTTGTAGATCATGCTCTTTTTATTCATTAAGGGCAATTCTTGCTTTGATTTTAATTTCTTTTGAGTATTTAGTCCCTCTTTTGGTGAGTTTACAAGTGCTTACAAGGGGGAAAAAATGGGATTTTGATGGGTTTCTTGAAAGTAATAGTTACCGTTCAGGACGTATTGCTACTTTTTGTAAAGAATTTGGCTCAAAGTTAATGCAATTTACTTTCTTAGGATCTTTGCAAAGGAACACACCAATAATTCTTTTTAATGAATAATGGGATTATGGATAGGGACTGCTTATTTATCTTCATTTTAAGGATGCTAATACGTGAAAGTCTAAGCAGCATTTTCTTGATAGATGTCAAAATGTGACCTTTATTCTTTGAATATTTTCTAAAATTGCACTGCTAACATAGAGAAAATAGTCGAACAAATGCTAATATTAATAAGCAATCTATTGGGCAAACACTACAAGGAACTGACACCACTGAACATATTTGTACCGTACATGTGACCCAGACTTTCTCCATCCATAGGTATTTCCAGAACATGAAAAGCTTCTGAATTCAGTTTTTATATAGAATCTGTTTATTCCTTGCTCAATATTAGAACTATGTAAAAGAAAGTTCCAGTAATGGAAATTTTTATGTGCAATTTTTGCAAGAAATTTATCTGTATTTCTGAAGTAACAGTGGTTTGAGTTCAAGAAGACCTCTGCTGGAAAAATTTGAAAATTTTACAATTGTGCTTTTGACAAAGAACAGGTAAATAAATATCCTCTGCTTACAGTAATATCCCCAAAGGATATGTCATTGAACTCTTGCTCTGACTTGGATTAACTCTTTATACTGATGGAAAGATTCCCGAGTGTTAAGAATATTGGATTTTCACATATTAAAACCACATGTAAAATGGAGCATGGAAGAAAACACAGTTCAAAGGAAAATACGTGTACCACCCCTCATGTTCTCCATCCTTCATGTGTGGGAACCCTTTCTATAGCCTGGAGGAGCTCTTAAACAGAAAGGCCAGGAGCTACTTGTGCAGGAGAAAAGGGAGAGAAGATATTCATGGACACAAGTACAAGCTGACCAGCAGAGGACAGAGAACTGAAACATGGCTCTGTGGATGGAAGAAGGACATCACTAGTATAAAAAAGAATTTCTTGAGTCCTGAGGGCAGTGGCACAACATATGGCATGGTTGCAGAGCTGAAGGTCTCCTCCAGTGCAGAGCACCAGCTCATTGAAGACTTCCCTCACCCTCTTCCGCATCTTGAAGTTGGGAAGAGTTGCACCTTGTCAAGGAGTTGTGCCCATTGTAGGAACCACTCCAACCCCTAGGCCTCTTTATCTACCATAGCTTCTACTTACACTATCGGTTGCTCAGAAACTGTTGGATGAAGCCTTTTCTAAGCAGAAAGTTTTACCATTCTGTCTATTTAAACTGATAAGCTTTAATCAGGTTGCTGAGGAACTGTCCTATATGCATACAAAAGAGTGAAGAGCATTTTCAAAGCTCAATTTTTGCTCAGCTTTGTTGACAATTTCACTTCATTTAAACCTTTTGTCTTAGCGTGCCTGCCTCAGTAATGGCTCTAGACAGCCCCTACTGTGGCAGAAGAGACATTTAGCTGGCCTGCAGTTACACAGAACCAGTCCTCTGTGTTCTGATTAACTAACTGATGATGGGAGGAATGCTGGTTCTCCCACCTAAAGGTCTCTGAGGTTTTCTGTACTTTCTTACTGTCTTCCAGCCTACCAAGTATCAGCAATCTCAGTGTGTTTATTGACAGTTTGTAAATCTTTCATACAGATGCAGTATGATGGTATCAGTTGTTCTGCTACAAATGAAATGCGTGTGCTGGAAGGTGTTTGTTAAATGTAATGTGAAGGTTTGAGGGAAAGGTGATCTGTGAGGTGATGCATGAAATGCAGTGTGGATGTAGGGTGCTGTTTGGACACCTTAAATACTCCGTTTTTGGTTGTTTTTTTTTTTGAAACAGCTTTAATAGAAACTCAATATTTTGAATTCTGAAGCCAGTTTTTGAAAAGCAATTTTTTGTTATTTTAATTAAAAATATTTAGGAAGTTATTTCTTATTTCATAGAATCATAGAAAAAACAGGTTGGAAGAGACCCACATGATCATTGAGTCCAACCATTGCTATCAAACACTAAACCATGTCCCTCAGGACCTTGTCTACGCATGCCTTAAACACCTCCAGGGAAGGTGAATCAACCACCTCCCTGGGCAGCCTGTTCCAGTGCCCAATGAACCTTTCTGTGAAATTTTTTTTCCCTAATGTCCAGCGTAAATCTCCCCTCGCAGATCTTGAGGCCATTCCCTCTTGTCCTGTCCCNAAGCCAGGATGCCATTGGCCTTCTTAGCCACCTGGGCACACTGCTGGCTCATGTTCAGTCGGCTGTCAACAAACACCCCCAGGTCCCTCTCCTCCAGGCAGTTTTCTAGACAGACTTCTCCTAGTCTGTAGCTCTGTGTAGGGTTGTTGTGCCCCAAGTGCAGGACCTGGCATTTGGCCTTGTTAAACCTCATGCCATTGGACTCTACCTCGCAGTCCATTCCTCTAATTTTTTGCTTTAGCCCTGAGAAAATGAATTTTAGTTGAGTTGGTCTTGTTTACATTCTCTAAGCTTGCCTCTTACACCTTACATTTCAGCAAGATAGAGATTAGATAATGTATAGTAGAATCTCAGACAATGCATGTGCACGTCCATAAACACAGATAAAACAGTCATAAGTAAAAAAGAATAATGAGCAATAAATGAAAGCACAGACCACTGTATTCTGCATTTCTAATTATGCCAATTAATATTGTACCTCAGAAACAGATGAACTGTTCCACTAGACCCTTCATATACTTAGAAGTCATTATCTTCTTTGTATGACAGAGAATTTGTCCTAAAAGGATTTGTCCCTGTCTAAACAAGCAGAAAATCACATCTGTATCTCATTGTTGCACAAGGAATCAAACACAAGTGTGTCTGTGTTACCTTGCGCTTTGTTTCATATTTATTTTCTCAGCTTTGTTTCTCCTTTCATACACTTTTTGAAGTAGAAATTTCAGAATTAAATGGAAATGTAGCATATTAAAAAGAGTCTAACCATCAGAAAGATAAAACATAACTACTTATTACCAAGACTGTTGTGGACAACTAAGTGTGCAAATGTCTTTCATTACATGCATATGTATGACAACTAATGCTTATTTCTTAATGTGGTAAAATATAGCCACTGATACTGGAGTATCAAACAGTGTAGAAAAAAAAAAAGAGAAGGAGAGGAGGAGCCTTGAAAAACCTATAGTATCTTCTCAAATGTAACACCAGCAACAGCAAAGAGGAAGAAATTATGCTTCTATTCCTTTCCTCCTCATGCAGAGGTAGCTGGCAGAAGCTAAGACCAAACAATGGACTGTCTTCCATTTAGGCAAATAGTCCAGTATTTATTGTAAAGAATAGGGTAAAATGTAGTAATAGATTATTGGTGTCACTATCATGAAATCACTAAAATACTGTCAATGTACTAGCTGTCTTATTTAATGAATATTGAAGCATGTTCAAGCGCTATTCCATTATGTTGGCCAGAATGAAATTCAAAAACTCGTGAAATTTGAAACAGCAAGCCTAGTGAAAGTATGGGTTAGATTTAGCACATTTAGGAATGGGAAATTAAAAAAAAAGTGAGTAGTCAAAGTACTGTATGAAGTGCATCCCACTAGTGAGCACAATATTTGGGAAATATAGATTGTGGAAAGACTGAAATCAGAATTTACTCATTTACTAAGACTTTAGGAGCCACTGGAAACAAAGTGGCGGTTTGGTATGACTGAAATAACTTTCATTGGACACTCAGCTCCCTGTTCTTTTTTTCTGTTTTGTATCTGTAGGTCATCAAACTATGCCCTGAACCCTCCTAAATTATATGACTTTGCAGTCTGATACTGTCTTCCCTTTTCCTTATTTCTGTGTGTGGTCACAGAGACAGCCTCACACTGACACTATCAACCAGTGAACAAGGGGTTTTGGTAACAATTCCAGATCTGGATGCCTTTACCTGTAACAAGTTTACGCTGTTCTCAACAGAGTCCTACTGAATAAAAAGGATGCTGGCATTTACAACTTGGGTGCAGTCTCAATGATAATTCATTTAAAAAAAAATAATCATAGAATCATAGAATGGTTTGAATTGGAAGGGATATTAAATTTCATCTGACCCAACTACTATACCATGGGCTGGGACACCCCTCACTAGATCAGGCTGCTCAAGGCCCGTCCAACCTGGCCTTGAACACCTCCAGGGATAGGGCATCCACAACTTCCCTGGGCAACATGTTCCAGTGCCTCATTACCCTCATTGTGAAGAATTTCCTACAAATATCTACTCTAAATCTTCCCTTCTCCAGTTCATAGCCATTCCCTCTAGTCCTATCACTACATGCCTTTGCAAAAAGTCCCTGCCCAGTTTTCTCATAGCTGCCCGTCAGGTACTGGAAATGGAACCACTAACAAGAAGAGAGGAAGGATGGAAGAAGGACGGGTCTTTGAATTGCCAAAACTGAGACAAAAAGTAATTAAGCTATTCTGAACCCATACATTAAGGACATTTCTTCCTCTTAAAAATACATGGGATTCATAATTCATGGAATATCCACTATTTTAAGGCAGTACAAAGATCTACACTCTGCGGGTCAGTGAATCAGTTTAGTTGGCATCACAAAACATAATCTGAAGACTTCCTAGAGGACTTAGTTCACAACTCTGTGTGTCATTAACCTTTCCCAGTCGTCTCCTCTCTTGCCACCTTTATTAAACAATAATAGTCTCATAAAACAAACATGGTATTCCACTTCCAGCAATTATAGCCTCTTAGTAAGGAATTTATACTACCTTCTGCTATAAAACTGCAATAGAAAATCCTGGCTCCAAACTTTACTGAATATAGCCATGATCACTTTTTGTTTATAACTCACTGCTGTGTACTGCTGAAATACTTTGCTTTGGGCGTTGATAGTTAAGTGAGTGCACCATATATAGTTCAAGACCTTAGAATACTGATGTACTGAGTTACCCAGGAAGAAAATGGGAAGATATAATAGCGTTAGGTTTGTCACCTAATATAGCTCAGGCATATTTATCACATTAATTAACTTTGCAGACTTTAATAGAATTTTATTTGGAAAGTTACACTTTATTCTACTTTCAAAGTTATGACGGTATTTACATGTTTGCAGATTAGAAAACAAGAACAGTTTGTCTGGATTTGATTCAAGTCTTTATAATCCTGTTATACACAATTTTCTCCCCTGCGTTCATAAAAAGCTGCAAGTTGATAAACATCACTTACTTGGCACAGATCAGCCATTTTCCAGGCCATATACCTGAGAAAAGTACAATCCGCAAGCCAACTGCAGCAGGTATTTCAGTTCATAAAATGGAATATGTGTCTCCAACCTCCTCTAATAGAAAATGAACAACATCCCTTGCTAGGTACTATGGGTTTATTACCATATGGTAGCTGACTGGGAAAGTGGTATACTCCTGGAAGTTAAGAAGCAGCATAGCTACTAAATGGCAGGGGCTCCGGTCAGTTCCATGGGAAGAAATAATGGAGTGGTGCTCTAGTAACCCCAGTCATTCATCTGTTCCATGCCTTCAAACACTGAATGTTTATTCTGGGAACAGAGAAGGTGTGTATAGAATATCTCTGGGATACTGGGGCTGTATTTTCTTTATGCTGCCGAACCATGCCTTTTCCCCCTTCTTTTCCTGCTTATTGACAAAAAACTAAAAGGTAAAGCAGACACAGGTGTCTCCATTTCTTGCACCCTCAGAACAAGCAGGATGAAAGGATGTTTAAGAGGCAGCTGACTAAACTACTTACTTTTAACAACAGAACTACCAGTGGACATTGCCATGCCTGTCATGCTGTCTAGGGCCTTAACCGAACTTGAAATATCAATTTCTGTGCACTAAAGAGAAACTGAGACTGTTCAGAAAGCCATCTTGCAGAAAACTTGATGTTTTAAAATGAAAATATATTGCAAGCACTATAATTTCTCTTCTCACTCCTCCCACAAATTGTTTATTCAGACATATAGTGAATTAGATAGAAACTACTTGTGTACAATATTCTTTAGGGAATGGATCGACTAATAGGTTTTATCAGTTAATGGTATAATATGTAATTTCAGATTTTAGATAATGTTCTACTTGTTAAAATTTTTTGTTGCTGAATGCTTATATGTTTTACTGTGTCAGTCTCTGCTCTTCACTTGGAGAACTAATGTGGCAAAGATTTATTGGATACCTAGATTCAATGTACACATTAGGAGGTGCTTTTCCATCCCCACCTCGGAGCCTCCAAAATAATCTGTGAGTATGAGTTACTCTTGATATACTGTTTGTCAGATTTCTGGACAATGTAAAATATCAGTCTCAAAACATCTTCATCCCTAAATTCTAAATACCAAACTTTTCTTAGTTGGCTTTCATTACCTTACTGGTTAAACTGATACTGAAAAACAGAATACAAATGCTATGGAATTGTTCATAATATAAATCAACATATGTTCTGTACTGAACACCTTCCATTAGAGCTCACATTCTGAATTTAGAGACTCCAGCATTTTTACTCTTTCTTTCAGGACAAATTTCAGGTGAATACACAAAGTGATATTTAAACTTATAAAATAATTAATCTACATTTTAACTAGTTGAAGTTTGACTTCTCTTCTGTTTGTTTTATCTTTTGGTTTAAGTTTTCAAGGTCATATTCAGCAGTTTCCAAAGTCTTGGCTGTTTGTGCAGCAAGTTACATGAAGAGCAAAATGATTATTTTGTAGTAGGAAGATGAATGTTAGATGAACCTTGACATATCACTCAGGGTATAATTCAGCAGTGAATTCACATAATCAGGATTTATCTGCTTTAGAAACTAAACAGTTAACTTAATAATCTCTTTTTATTGCTAATTTAGAAAAGATTTTTTTTCCTAAGTACACTCTCACTTTTCTGAATTCACTGCATGTGACCTGCATCTTTTGTCCACTGCACCATTACCAGCAGCTAATCCCTCTTATTTATTGATAATTGGACAAAACTGAACAACATGCCAACTCCTGAAAACTGAGCGCCACTAAGGCCTCTATTCAGGTTTTCTTCCCAAACCACATTAGTTTCCAAGTTCACTTCCTTTGTGGAATATCAATGGGAAAAGAGTTTGCAGTTCTCTCATGGCTTAGGAATTCCATTAATTCTAACCTGCATGTTGCATAACTGTGTGAGATGTAGGAATACGATGTACTTGGGCCCAAAATGAACACTTGTATAACAGGAAAAGAAAAACTCATTTAATGTTTTGCTAATCAATTTTGAACCTGTAACGTCCACTTGAAATCCCAAGTTCCTGGTTAGGGACATGTTGGTCAATGGGTAAGTGGCAATTAAGAAACCAGTATTTGGGAAATGTGACCCGGTTCTTAAAGTTTTAATCACATTTTTCATCATTACTGTTTATGTCAAACAGAACCTGAATCACTGATACTTTGTCAAATAATAATGACAACATATGGGAGACAATGTTGAACTTCTTACAATCACATCTCGCTGGCAAACATTTCTCTACAGATTTACATAGGTCAATTACTTGGTGCACAGCACATAGGTGCACACTGGGGAGAAGAAAACAAACAAAAAAGCTGGTTTAGGGAAAATCATAGTTAACATTAGCTAGTAGGCTTTCTAAATTTGAGATCCCAGTGAAAAAACCTAATTTTTAGAAGCAGAAGCACCAGCAAGTTGTGCTGAACTTCCCCTTTAGCAAAATTTTCTTCTTTTTTTTTTTCTTGATTTGCTCTGTCTCTCTGCAGTCTTTCAAATATCCATCTATACTGATCTTAAGTCTAAAGATGAAGCCATAAGCCTCCCCATGCAGATACCAAGAAAAAAATAAAATTCCTGTGTGTCATTTGACAAGACTGTCTGTGTGTGAAGGCCCATACTGGCGTACTCAAGCAATTTGGGAGTGGGTTATCTTTGGAGCAGGAGGTACCGCATATGGGCTTATTAGTCCTGTCTGTCAGGGCTATGCTGCTTTAATGTAGTTTTATAGCTTCTGCGTCACATGCTTATATCCTCGCCTTACAAGCTTACCAGCTTGCTCAGTGTGCGCCAGAGTGGGTCTAACACAGCCTTTCATTGTTGGTTGTAGACATATTCCAAGAATCTCTGCTTGCCATTACTCAATTTGGGAAATGGATATGAGTAATTTTTCTGTAGTGAGGCTGGCTTTTAGCCTGGGAATTTAGGAAGCTGCATCACACAGTGATCATTCAGAAGCAGATGAAAAGGATCTTCTCCATCACCATATTTTTTTCTCTGTCAGCTTCTCTGGCAAGAAATCACGTCTCATTTATAACAAATGTTTTTTTTAAAGAAAAAGTGGCTGTTCCCAAACATACAGTCTTGAATCAAGGAGCACAAAGAAATATTATTTACACATGTGTGAAATGGAATAACTTATGGTTTTTAATCTCACAAATAATTTCAATCATATATTCAGTATATATTGCCATTGTCTGTCAGCTTAAATATCAGAAATGGGGAAGTATAACGGCATTTCTTTTCATGTATGGGGGAGGGGAATTCAATGGTATAGTTAGTGTTTGTTTATGGAGAAGCTGGAATGTCTCTGTAACACAGTATGCATGTCTGCAGAAGCCAAGAGTGGACTCTTGACATTTAATTCTGAGAGAAGAGATACCGTCAACAAGGATTAAAAACATACCTAACCCTAATAATAATCTCACAGATCCAAAGGCATAAATATGGTCAAATTCTTCAGTTATTTTTTTGTTCACAGTCTTACTGATACCATTGATGGAGTTCCGTTAATTTCTGTAGTGATTCACACTGCTCTCACTGAAGTCAATGCAAGAAGAGAAAACTTTCTATCATATACGTAAGAGAAAGACTGAATTCAAAACTATTGGTGCTGCAAACTTAATTTTTTAAAATATGTTTAGCAGATGAATGTTTATATAATTTTAAATGTATAGAAAAATGAAAAGCTTAGAAGCAAGAGGTATTGCTGGATTACAGACATGCAAGGAGTAATTACACCATACTTCCAAGTCAAACAAAATGCATGCTAATTATCTCTGGTTTAAAAATGATGTGAGGAATTTTACTTTAACCTTGCAGAACTTGGCCCTTAATCTGTCAGGGAAATTGAGAATAGAGTAGTAAGTAGATTTTACTACAGAAAAAAAAAATTTAAGGTATTTTGGAATCTGCATGATCATCAGTATCAACATAATCTCATAGTCAAAAAGCAGGTAATTTTCCTGATTCACATCATTTTATATCATCGACCTCTTGAGCTGCCATTGCACTTCACAAGAAAGAGGAAAGATGTCACTATGTGACTGTGGAGAGTGGGCCCCCAAACTGCCTCTAATGTAGTACCTAAAAGCACCAAAAAGATTCCGTTTCTGGAAGCAGGTTAAGTGAAAGTTTAGCAGTGATAAACTGAAAATAACAATAAAAGAATCCATGAGGCCTCCTGGTTCTATTTGTGGGTACACTGGTAATATGTGTCTGCAGGATGAGCATAGGGTGTTTTCTGAATAGTAAAAATAATACAAATGTTAACTTAATTGTCATTATAGTCCACAGGAGAGTACTCTCTACCACAGCTAGAAGCTAATAAGTAACCCTTATTCAATGGTTAATATTCTCACATGTAAAGTTGTTGCCAGTGATAATCCAGGTTCTTCACTTTCTGGTGATGAAAATGGTATTAGAAATATTTGATGCTATTAACTTCATCCCACATGGATTTAAAGGCTTGATATCATTCAGGAAATTTCCCATTTTGTTCAGTTTAAAAATTATTGCTGCCTTCAGTTTTGTTTTGTGTAAGAGTGCTGCTTTTAGAACATTCCTCAAGTATCTAACAGATATGCAGAATGGCAGTGCTTGGTAAAAACTTAGAAATGAGGTGTGTTCAAGTGAAGTAACATGGGGCCAAATTTAGCTGCTCTCTGAAAGGCCATAACATGGTAAAATGATTTGGGAAGTTACTAGCTGTCAAAATTTGTAGTAATACATCTTGTATTTCTTAATTGCAGACTTTTAAGTCCATAATTTACCATCTAGGAGATATTCAAATTGTATAAGTTTAAACACCTAGTTTTGGTGCCCAGCATAGACGATGAGCTTTACAATAGTCCATGAAGAAACATGAAAGTCTGAGTTTCAGTTTACCAATATATAACAACTTCCATATCACGAATAAAGTATCTTCATTTCACCAGAGTGAATATCTCTCTTGCACCTTGATAAGTCATCAGTTCTTCAGGAAAAAAATGAGTGCTTGCAACCCTTGATTTTGACTGTTAGTTGCAGATTAAAGGGAATCCTGAATGAATATACTTGTATATCCTCGAATCCTGTGTTCAGTTCTGGGCCCCTCTCCACAAGAAGGATGTTGAGGCTCTGGAGTGAGTCCAGAGAAGAGCAACAAAGCTGGTGAAGAGGCTGGAGAACAGGCCCTATGAGGAATGGCTGAGAGAGCTGGGGTTTAGCCTGGAGAAGAGGAGGCTGAGAGGAGACCTCATTACTCTCTACAACTACCTGAAAGGAGGTTGTAGAGAGGAGGGAGCTGGCCTCTTCTGCCAAGTGACAGGGGATAGGACAAGAGGGAATGGCCTCAAGATCTGCCAGGGGAGATTTACGCTGGCCATCAGGAGGAAGTTTTTCACAGAAAGGGTCACTGGGCATTGGAACAGGCTGCCCAGGGAGGTGGTTGATTCACCTTCCCTAGAGGTGTTTAAGACATGTGTAGATGAGGTCCTGAGGGACATGGTTTAGTGTTTGATAGGAATGGTTGGACTCAATGATCCAGTGGGTCTCTTCCAACCTGGTGATTCTATGATTATATGAAAAGAAATGCTAAACCAGCTGGCTACTCCTTAAATACAAATGTGGGCCTTTAACTTTTTGGTAATCATAATTGTACTGCAGTTTCTCTCATCCATGGCATGAAGCCACTGACAAAACCTCCTTTATATTTCAGCAACTTTATTTTCTCAGCTGTAAAATATAGGTAATGGAAAAATACTATACTGCAACTGCCAAAATTGTTTTTCCTCCTAACAATGGAAAGACAAAGGGTTCACTAATCATGTGACATTTATCATCAATTCAATCGATTCTTGACAGAGAGTGAAGGTGGACTGTTTGATATTTAAAGGGAGATACTGAATTATCCAAAAATCACTGCTAAATAAAAACCAGAAAAAAATATATCATAGAGACTGAAAGTTTCTCGAGTTCCCAGCTGCAACTTACCTTTAACCTTGAGTATCTCTTATTTCCTCTCCCAGCAGCTATGAAGCCAAGAAAAATGAATGAAGAGTCCAAACTAGGGACACAGCAACTAACAGAGAGGGAAACCAAAAATGACTTCAAATCCGGAGCTTAAAGAGTTAAAGAAGTAATACTATTTAAACAGGGTTGCAGAACTCTTATTAAAAATGGCAGTACTATAAATGTTCTAGTATTGTCAGGAATGTTCTGTTGGATGACACTATGCTGTGATTTGTACACACAGCGGACCAGAGCTGATGGGTGAATGAAATGATCCATAACCCTCACTGACACATTTAGAGCAGTTCAGCTGCACACAGAGAACAGTCCATCATTTGCACCCTTCTGTGAAAGCTGGCTTTACCAAGTGTTTCAATGAAATATGTGCAACTTCCCATTTAAATTAGTACCACATGAACCATGAAGAGCACCACAGGTATCTGTTGTAGTACCAGCCTAATGCAAAAGTGGCCTGTCTTGTAATGCTCTAACAGGAAAGACATACAACCATTCATCTGTAACATATTAAAACCAGAAGAAATAAATTACTCTATAGATGAAGAATTATTGCTTGTGGAGAGAATGTGCAAAGGTAGTTCTAAAAAGCAGCTTTTACTAAAAAATTATTGCAACAGCATTTGAATTCCTAATGCATATTAAACCTAGTTCACATAATCATAAATCATCATTTTTAAATCAAGAAAATCTGCTTGAAACTTTTTAAAGGTTTATTTTACTAGTTCAGAACTATTCCAGCCTTACCACTGATGGAAGCACAGTAGGAGTGACTATAAGGGAGAAATATAAAACTTCACTCTTTGCCAAGAAAAAGCTCTTTGGTTCTGAGTTTTTCAAATTTACTAACAAGAGCTTCATAAGTATCTAAAAATGTCTTGTGAACATGCAGGTGAGTAAAGACAATAGAATTCCTTTGGGTGGATTTACCCTTTTGTGTAATAGCTTTTCTTAATTTGTGTCATGTCGTCTAGTCAGCTAGGCAGAAGTGTTAGAAAAAAACTGTGAATTTATTCAGATGCTGCTAAGTGTTTATATTAAATTAATTTTTATGGAAAAAATAATCTCCAAACTCTCATTTTAAGCAAAGTACCTAATGCTTGATAAATCATGAGCTGAACACAAGCTACTGTTCAGGGTGGTGAATACTTAGTATATTAAGGGTAGTGTGCAGAAGCACATGCACAGAGGTGTTTTGCTTTTGGATTAGGGAAAAATACCATTTTTGATAAAGAATCAGTCCTACACTTAACCGCTAGTCTAGGTACATTTTATTCAGTGATAGTTCCAAATATAAAAATAAGGACAAATGGAGTTAGTATCTCCTAACCCAAATTTCCAAAAGCATGCCTTGAATTTCAGCTGCTGGTTTCTAAACCAGACTCTGGGGAATCAGTCTTGTTCCAACTGCATCTGGTTAGAATAGTTCTGTCATTTGTGAAAATGAGACCTTTGTCTTCACTTCAAGGCATGACTAGAAAGCTGGCATCAGGTTCAGCCTTTCAATAAAACTGGATATTTTGCACTGGTGTCTGGCCTACTTACAATAGCAACATGATATATGTAATAAGATTAATGGATATTCTTACATTAAAATATTCTTAATGTGACTTTAAAAAAATCTAGCCACAGAGGAAATTCCGCAGTAAGATACAAAATCTGAAAACTGCTTTGCAATACCAGCTTTGTCCTGAACTGATGGACACATATGCTGCTTCTCACTTGCAATTGTCCGTGACTGAAAAATGCATCAGGTCAAGAGCATGTAGCAAGCTGCATATCCATTCAGGGAACAGGTTATTCTGGGGGGATGCAAGGAGTGCAGGCATGAGGGGACCAAAAGAAACAAATCAATCCTAGCTAACAAGTAGGTTACTCATGCTAAGTAATGTATAAGTGCGATGCCTATTTAATGAGGTTCTTTTCCCCCATGAGTCTGAGGCAGTGTCTTTGAAACTCAGATGATAGCAGAAGACTGTCTCCTGCAATTTTCCTCAAGCCATGTTCACTGCCCTTTTATTCATGGCTCTGTGGTCTCTCAGACAAATGTAAAATAAAATGAAAAGAAATTTTGCAATACTGTCACTTCTAGGTTGAGTGTAGTTGATTAAATAGAATACTACCATAAGATATTCAAACAGCCCAAGTTTGGAAGAGCTGTAATTTCATGAATGATATCTAAATAATCTGAAAGATCAGGAGTCATTAATAGCATTAATCTTGCTATAGCAGCTACAAAATACATGTATCATGAAACCTCTATGGTATTTCCATCTCTGCTTAACATAGCAGAATTTCAAACTATAATACGTTTACAATGCTTGCTTTTAGCCTCACATCTTGTTTTATTACTATATGGGTTCATATCTGTATTTCATCTAAATGAACTAAATGATTGTGGTGGGCTGACCCAGTCATCAGGTAGGATCTCACGCAGTTGCTCTCTCACTTTCCCCCAGCAAGATCTGGGAGAGAATTGGAAGGCAAAATCAAAAAGACCTCATGGGTTGAGATAAAAGCAGTTTAAGAGATAAATGAGAGGAAGAGAATACAAAATAATACTGTGTGCAGTTCTGGGCCACTCACCACNACAGGCTGCCCAGGGAGGTGGTTGATTCACCTTCCCTGGAGGTGTTTAAGGCACAGGTAGATGAGGTCCTGAGGGACATGGTTTAGTGTTTGATAGGAATGGTTAGACTCAATGATCCCGTGGGTCTCTTCCAACCTGGTGATTCTATGATGCAAAGACAATCACTCACCAACTCCCATCAGCTAAATAATGTCCAGACATTAAATGTTATGGAATATCTATAGCCATCTGGGGTCAAATGTCCTGGAACTGTCCTCCCCCAGCTCCCTGCTCACCCCAAATCTGCAAACTGGGTGGCAGCAGAGTGAGAAATACAGAAGGACTTGACACTGTACAAGCACTCTTCACCAGTAGCTAAAACACTGAAGTGATATCACCATTTTTTAATCACAAAAATAAAACATGCCACCATACAGGCTACTGTTAAGAAAACTAATTCCATTCCAACTAGACCCATTACACTGATTTTTTGTTGCAGTCACTATTTAAAAAAAGTTTCAGACAAAAGTCTCTTTTACACTGACTGGAAGTTTTCATATAAAAACTTTAGAAGTATATCCCTATATTTCAGAAGAAAAAATACATTTTATGTTACTTTCTGTGTTTCTTTTTCTTTGTGGATAGGACAATAATAATGAGTGTGAAAAGCTATACAAGTTTTGTCATTAAAACTCACCATCAGTATCATCGCAGAATCAATAAATGGCTGAGGTTGGAAAGCACTTCTGGAGATCAATCATCCAGCCCAAGCCCCGCTCAAGCAGAGGCAGCTATAGCAAGTCATTCTGGAGTAAGTTCAGTTGGGTTTGGAATATCTCCACGGATAAAAAACTCAACAACTTTTCTGAGCAATTTTCTGTCTTTGGCTGTCTTCACAGTAAAAAATATTTTCCTTGTGTTTAGGTAGAACTTCCTGAATTTTAGTTTGTGGTCACTGCCCCTTGTTGGGTCACTGAGCAGAGAAGATCCTGGATCTATTGTCTTTACTCCTTACTCATCAGGATCTTATACTTGCGTGTAAGATCCCCTGATGCTTCTCTTCTCTGGGCTGAGCAGTTCCAGCTCTCTCAGGAGAGATTCTTCAGTCCCTTAATCATCTTAGTGGTACTTTGCTGGACTGGTTTTAGTATCTCCACGTCTTTCTTTTAGTGTAATGTTCAGGCTTGGATCCAGCACTCCAGATACGTCTCACCAGCACTGAGCAGAGAAGAAGGATCACTTTCCTCAGCCTTCAGGTGATGATTTTCCTAACACAGCACAGGAGGCAGCTGACCTTCTTTGCTACAAGAGCACGGTGTCAGGCTTTTTTTATGCAGAACTGTTCTCAAGCCACTCATCTACCAGCATGTATTGGTGACTGAGGTTATTCCTCCCCAGATACAAGAGTTGTCGTTTTCCTTTGCTGAACTTCATGAGGTACCTGTCAGTCCATTTCTCCATTCATGGTGTGTCTCTGAATGGCAGCACAGCCACCTGGTGTATCATCATCTCCTACCAGTTTTGTATCTGCAGACTTGCTGAAGATGCACTCTGGAGCATCAACCTGATCATTAATTAAGACATTACACAATATTGGCCCTCGGGGGTTCATATACCTGGTTTAGCTGCTCTAGTGCCTGGCTTAACTGGTCATTCCATGGAGACTAGTTGGTGCCAGATGGTACTGAAGAATACACATGCACAAACACATACCAATCTCACAGGTAGTAAATATGAAAGTATCTGCTCACCATACAATTATCTGAGCAATTGCTGACAGACAGATATTGTCCTAAAGCCAAAAGAATGAATTTAAATTGATGCAGTTTATTTTCTGGTAAACTATGAGAATCAACCCTTTCTGCTGTTCTTAAAAATATCTAATTTATCTCTAAATCAATGATGTGCAATAATTGATTGCATAGTGGTACATGTAAAGGTCTTGAGAATGCATTTTGCATTTATTCCTCTACATCGGTACAGCTGTCTGTAACTGAACTGTGACAATTAGATGCATTCTCTCTCCAAAGAACGTAGAATCAGACTGAATCGTCAACTTCATCTCTATCCTTAGGTATGATATAAAAGAGTATCATTACCCTCTTTTGGGACTGGAGCAACAATCTTGACAATACCTGCCATAACCTCCCTTCTCAATTATGCATTACCAAGGAGATAAGACAAGAAAATCTGGAGCATGAAGTAAGAGGGAAATTTTAAAAAGACATTTTCTTCCCTTAATCTAAGAATTAGTTCCAGATTATGGAGTGCTAATGTTCACTAGTTGCACTTTAACCAGAGCATGTGACAATCAACCTGAGTTGTGGACAGGTTGTATCAAACTCAAACCTCTTGAAAAGTCTCCTTGAAGTAATGGAACATGAAAGAATATTGAAATATTACATTGAATAAGAAAACTAAAGTAAAACATTCCATGATGCACCTACTGTGAATTGTGTAAATAAAACCATCACTACAAATTGCAATAAGTATTCAAACAAACTAAAAGCGATCCGGGACATTTTTTCAAACTACTTGTTGAATTCTCAACTGTACATTATATATAGGTGGAATTACTGATACACCTTACTAGTTGTGTCAAACAGTTTCACTGGTTTTGGTGTATTTGTGCAATCTCTTTCTTCTGCACACGATTTGTGTGCTTTTTTTCTATGTTTTTTATGCTGTTAAAATTACTCACTATCTTAGCTGAGATTTGCCCACTTGTAGTCCATTAAGTGAAATACAAGTCTGGTCTTGTACGTGATTTGCTTGAATCACTTCAAAAATCACAATCAAAAGCTGATTAAGAACTGGTTTTCAGTATTGCCAACTGCTGGCCATACTGCTGTGTATTCATTGAATTGGAGTTATGACCATCTTATTATTTTTAAAAAGGGTCCTAAAAAAACTCTCACTGGAATCATTGTTAGAAGACAGTACGTATTTTTCACTTGGCCAGATCAGAGCACATTTCTATATCAACAAAGTCTGCTCAAAAGGCAGAATGCCATAATGATAATTCACTACAAACAAAATAAACAAGATGTAAGATTGGAGATCAAGCATTGGCAGCAAAGTGGCAAGTTTACAAAGGAAGAGTTAGCTTTCCTTGGGCTCCTCTGTTGTTCAGTATGCCAAAACAAACAGCAAAATACACAAAAGCAACACACAAGAGGATTCTTTTTATGTTTTTTAATGTTTTAAAGAGTCAGTAAGTCAAGCAATGTGATAAGTGTATATATGAAATATTGGCGTATGTGTTACTCGATAATTGACATTAAATTATAAATAGCTTGTTCACCTGTGATTTGAGCAGTAAATAATATTGATAAAACAGGGAAAATCCCTAACTACTGAACTTGTTCAACTTGCTCTCTTACATTGTACTGACAAAGTTGTATTATTTTTTGTTGTGTGATGTTGTATTTACAAAGAATTTTCTTAAACAGTTTTCAGTGGGAAAAAGATACATATTTGGAAGCAGACTTGTTACCATCTGATGGTTACTACCATAAGCAAATCCAATGAACCACTTTTTAAAAGCACCTGCCTTCCTGCATTGACTGACTATCAAGGGAGGCAAAGTTGGATCTTTAGAGTTGGTATCTACATTGTAAAACTGGATCACACCTAAGATAATTTGTGTAGGAAGGATATAAACAACAGAAAACTAGAAGGGAAGGAAAATAGATGGAGACAGAATAAAATAAATATTTAGGTTTATTATAAATAAATGTGAGAAAAGGTAGATCTGGAAGATTATTTATTGGGAGGAGGAGAGGATATGTAAAAAAATATAATGAGAATAGCACCGGGAGAAGAGTCTGCAGAAGAACAAAGAAGCAGGCAACATAGGTGACAGCAGCTTGTGTGTGTATATTCACTTTGTAGATGTGCTTATGTCTTAAGCATCCCCTGTAGATAGTGGAGAGCTGGTCAATACAGCCAGCAGGACCTAAAGAGCTTTTATCTGCTCCTATACTAGATGTCTGATTTCATCCAGTCAAATTGCTTTCTGACTCTAGTGCTTAAGTCGAACAGGTACCTACCTCAACATACCCTCTGTGGCATGCAGCAGAAGAGCATCAAGTGCAGAAGAGCATCAGTTTTCATATCACTGTGTTACATATCTAGGTCCTGAATCATAGCTACCATTTAAGTACCTTGGATAGCACAGGTTATTTGAAATGTCTTTAAAAACATAAACATGACCAATCAGAGATCCTGTTTACCAGGGACTAAAATAGGAAACCAGTCCATGAGTGTAAATCTAAATGTCTGAATCTACATCTAAATCCCTTTTCTTAAGTTACAGCAAGTATAATTCAATCCCATGAATTAAGAAATGTTGAGGAGTCATAGGACCAAATAAAGTATGTCAGAAAGACTATCAGAATTACTGAGAAACTTGTATCTAAAAAGAAAACAAGCCCACACACTGAAGAAATATGACAGTAAAAGATTTGACTAGACACATTAAGAAAGAGTAATGCTATTTTCTCACAGTACAAGTTACTCGCATGTTTAGATACAACCGCAGCTCTACTTGTAAGCTATAGGGATCTGGACTTACATGTGGGTGGAAGATTTTGAGTTGTGTGGCGTCATAAAATGTCAGATCTGTAATACTTCAGCAGAATCTACTAACCGAAGAATAGAAGAGTTTGACTAATCATATATAAAAGTAATTCACAGCAATATAAATAGTAATATCAGTATCAAGCAAAAATAGAAGCAGTGTTACTTACCTTTTTATTCTGTTCAGTTTAAATTATACTCTTCCATGGTTTCATATACTCAAGATCATTATGTTTACAACATATAGCATTAAGAGGGCTATCAGGAAAGCTGGATGTTTTGGTAGATGTGATTGGCAGCTGGAATGAGGGACTAAAAGAATCAGATTTTTCTGATAAAATGATCATTGGAATGAAAGTTAAGGATATTGACAAGTGAGGCTCTAGGTATAAAGGTTAATAGCCGCCTTTGATGAATGAATCTTACTTGGCATTATGTCAGGAAATAGGACACTGCTCCATTTAATACCCTTTTCACATCACAAATAATTTTCTTTGCAGCCGTAACAGCTAGAAAACATTCTACTAAATAAAATAGCAGTTTCTAAAAGACAAGTCTGCACAAAGAGTAGATTGGTGACCTGTCATAGTGCTCAGAAAATGTCTTGCAATTATTGTCCTTTCACACACATGCACAAAAATTTGAAATTCACATTAAATTTTTAGCAGTTTGGTAACATTTTTGAAATACATACACATCTATATTTTTTCTAACTCAACCTACGCACTTCTAATTGTCAATAGGAGAATTGTTATGAAAATATTCAAACACCTTATCTGAGACCATTTGTCCCTTCTGTTCCTTCTCTGCTGAAATTGTTTATAATAGCATTTGGAGGGTAGGTATGATGTGTTAGTATATACAAACTATTTCTTATCACTAAATGAATGATTTAAAATTTATTGTTCTCTGGTGTTGTTTGGTTTAGGGTTTGTTTGGGTTTTTTTTTTGTCTTGAGATTTAATTTGCTTACTTCTTTGTATTTCTGATCTAACATTAGTTGAAGCATGTGTATCTGTTATTTACAAGGCATATTTATCTCAGGATAGTTTGAACCATGTTGGAGAATAACATTTTCACATGCTTAACTTAAATTCAAGGAAAAAACCCTATTAAACACTAGCATAACCATGAAACTGTCATTTAAGCGAAGTATAGTAACAGGAATAACTGCTAAGTTGCCTAAGATAGTAATAGCTTCAACACAGATACCCATGTTGTTCCATGAGTTATGCTAAGATGTATGCTATATGCATCTGGAGAACAAAAGAAAATTAGAAAACAAAGCTGAATTGCAAGATTTTGCAAAACACAAAAGAATTGTGGACTGTACATACTTAATTTAAAAATATGTAAACCACAAAGATTATTCTTTAATGCATCTCTTCAGCACACTGTGCTGTGATGCTGACTGCTCTAAACAGTCTTACACATTAACTAATGGCAGTACAGGAGTTTTGAAAATATAATTTAGATTTCTATATGTACTCATAGTGCAATTAAGTTATTATCTAATCATTGCTTTAAGAATTATTCACTTTCAGCAGATTAGAAGGCTTTTGATAGAGTTGGATTGTACAACTTATGTTTCTAAGAAACTTGGTTCCTTGTTTACTTTGCTAGGAAAACTGGAAAATGTCAGACTTCATCTAGAAAACTCCCACATAGTTAGATTTTCTGTAAGAAACTGTCTATACTACTGTGTAACTTATTCTTAGAAAATCCATGTACTTATTGAGGCAGAAGAAAGGATGACACTTCCTTTTCGTTCTTTACTGGAACTTAAGAAATATGTAGTGCTGTAAATACCTAAGACAACTTCAGACACCAAACTTTGATCTTTCATCAAAATTTGAGTGTTTATTTGAGAGCCAGAAAAATTCTTTCATATGTTGATTAGTATATTTAGGTAAGTGCTAATGAAGGTAGTTTCTTTTGCCCATTGTAAAAATGTTATGGCTAGAGGTAAATCTGTTCTTAGTCATGATCACTGAACATATATTAATATTGGATGCAGCTTGGTTTATGGGTTTTTGAGATTTCACTAAGTGCTTTGAAGAACAGATCATTTAAATCTAGCATTAAGATCATTTTCTTGGACCTTAACTGTGAAATTTTCTTATTCTGTTACCCAGTGACATCTTTGTGATTTTAATTGTCCCTTCTGTTTTCTTAATCTGCTGATAATAAAGTATAACTAACATTACATAATGAATATATAAAATATTTATATAATATTACACAGTAATAATTTAATCCCAGGACTGTGAAATAGTCTACAGTGATAAATCTATTTCAGATTTTCTGTGATTCACAAAAGTAAAAATGTCTTCATTAGCAGGCAGATAGATTGTTATTTATTATTAATTTAAACTATTTTTCTTATGTAAATCTTATGTATATATTAATGTTCCTTCAAAATACTAACTGAAGAAATGTAACTCATATATTTTCTAAAGTTTAATAAATATAAAGCAAAACAGATCAAACAATTATGTCTTCTTCAAAGCCATCTCTAATTCAATAATAAAAGTAACATTATAGCAATATTCATTAAACACTTACAGGTTATTGACCTCCATAGCTGAACAGAACAGAGGCAGTCAGCCTTAAAGGACAAATATATCTTAATTTTTGTCATGGGTGGATTAATGGCTTGCCTTTATTGATAACATTTTCTATTCAGCCGTATGGAGGACTTACAAAATGAAGCACAACAAAAGGATTAGAAAACAAAGAAATAATATGCCTAGCTGGACACACCATTTATTCCATTTTTGATTGCTCAATTAGCAGGCACAAGGCATTCCTTTTAGTATATTTACTCAATGATATTTAAGATTCAAAGTAAAATATAATTTAGTGATTCTGTGAAAATCAGCTATGATGCATTTCCATAAAAATGACTGAACTGGCAGAGTGGATTAAATAGTAGAACATTTTGGAAGATGACACTCATGCGAGATTTTGCATTTACATTCACTGGATAGTGTCAGAAATTTGTTTGCATTTGGGGATTTTTTTACTAAAAAGGAATAGTAAACAAACATGTTTCCATTGAGATTACATGGTGTGCCAGCATACATTATTTGTAATTTGAAGAAGCACCCTATAGAATCCTTACATTTACAAAGCAAGCTTATTAAATTTTAAGGTAGACCAAGATGGATTTTATTTAGTACTATATTCTTTCCTGCACTTATTATTAGTTTAGAAAATTATTAGTTTAGAAAAAGTTACCTACAATCAGTATATTAAAAGCTGTGGATCTGTAAATAAATTTCTTATCGTGGTTAAGCATATTGATTATTCTTTTAAAATAAAAGCCTAATTGTTTCCATCAAGGATGGTCTCAGAGTTGGTGACTTCACAGTGAAGCTGATGCCTTCACAACTTCAAGCTTTCTGTCACTTCCATATCAGCAAAATTTTTTCAATATTTCTGATTGTTCACTGAATTATCCAGCTTAGAGACATTTATCTTTACAATTCTGTTTCTTTTTGCTTATAGCCATGAGGAGATAGACATATAGCAGATGGAAAGCTACGATTTTAGTGCATAGATACCATGTCAGTGAGTGATAGCTCACATCAGTATCCAGTGTTTGCTTCACTTTATATCAGTGAATACTCAGTGTTTACCAGGGAATTTGATGATCCAAAACCCATTAAATCCTGTCATAAATACATTTGATAAAGATATGGGGAGAATTGTGTAATGGTATCATCTTTTTGATCTGATTCTTCCTTAAAATCACAGTGAAATGTTTTGACATATATTATTGATGTTGAAAAGCAAGGAAGAATTTAACAACAAAGTTTAAGCTTAATATCCCTGATTTGGACTCCAAAGTAAAATTCTTAAATTTACCTGAAGAAGTTTTATTAGGAACTGCATTTCTATAGTTTAAAATAACTTCTAAAATTTTTATTATTTAGTTTGATTCTTATGTACAATATACTGAGAAGTATTTTCAAAATAGTTCTTCAATATTTGATAAAACATAGTGTTTGGTATCAATGATGGCTAAAGTAATGCCAAATCATTCTGAAGTACTTAGGATAAATCAAGTCTATTAGTACCTCACATATACTGAGATTTCTAAAAATAAATTATTATTAATATAATACTCAGTGGTTCTGGAGCTTCTACTGCTGGCTATAGTGATAGTGTATTTGGTTGTGGTTCCAGAATCATAAGCATTGAGATTCTTCTTTCACATCACTTGCTTTCATTTGAGATTAATAGAACTGTTTTTATTTCAGTATTAATCTGTGTTAAAAATTATTTTGAATTCTCCTTTTGGAAGTAGTGTGCATGATGGAGGAACAGTCTCAGAATAAGCTTGGTTTTATCAGCTTCTCAATAACAAGTCACTTGGCAAATAGCCCCATGGAACTTGGTAAGGAAGTAGTGGGGCCAAATTTAAGTCAAATGGAAGATAACAGGATCAGCAACATGGACACAGACTACATGTTATTACCAATCACAGAAATGCATAGATCTCTACAACATCATTCTTCTAATTTGTTTATTTTGTTAAAAAGCAACTAAATTATGGTTTCCATTACGAAAAGGCAAATTGCAACCTCTTAAAAGCTGCACTTGTAAAGTGAGATTCTTCCAAACTGTTTGCCAGAGCCGTGTAACCTGTTACAGTAATAATCAATGTCTTGAAATTAATGCTTTAAAATATTATTGCAAGGTGATTCTGAAACAGAGCATTTAAACCAATGACACTGCCAATGAAGTAGGAACGTGGTGCACAGCAGCACGCATAAGACTAACATTGGTAAGGTTTGTAATGCAAAAGTAAGATGACTTCTCTAATGTTCAATAATCTTCTTCTATTGACTATGTTCTATAGTCTTCTACACTGAGATTTTCTTTTAAAAATAGTGACAATTATGATTTTATATTGCCATATTTAAAATAAAATCAGTTATTGTCTGGGGACTCAGGAGGATTAATAGACATGAATACACACTCTCATTGAATTTAATGAAATATATTGTCACGTGATTTAGAAATCATTACAAATAAGGTGTGGACAGATAAATCAGAGTGTAGTCATTTCATTTGTTTTATAAAACAAAACTATCCTACCTAAAATTAATAAATGTGGCTAAAACTGTTGTAACATCTTGCACTGAATGAACTCTTAAAAAAAAATCAATACCTGTGTGTTGATGGAATTTACTCAGACAGAAGCTTGGTTTTTAACAATGTGCATAAATTTCTTATGAATAATTTTTCATCTTCAGGTATATTTATGCTTAGAACTACCTCTGAAGTACACTGCTTTTGGTATACAACAGACAATGTCATGATATGACTCTTGCCTATCTTTCTCCTTAAAAGTCAGACTGTGCTTACCAAGTTTGTAAAAAGTGATTTACGCAGAAATATTCATATTTCCAACTTCAGGTTGCTTATACAAGGTATTGAGAACGACTGTACACAAAGTATAAAGAGAGGCTAAGGTTATTAACTTAGATATAACTTCCATGGTAAATGTCTATGCTTAATGAGATGAGTCTCACACTTCCAGGCTAATTGAAAAGCTGCCATTCAATGTGGAATACATTAATTTTTTCTTACGTATTTGTGAAAGATACTGTAAGTGAATTAGCTAGATGAGAGACAGTATCTATGTTGGCAAATATAGAAGGTACTAATGTGAAAGGCTTGGTGACAGCAGAGACAGTATATCAAGATAAATGAACTTTTCATCTTGTCCTGCCAATCATTGTGTTGGTCACGGCCAAAAAATTCTAGGTACAGGAGATGGTACATTACAGAGCAGACAGGTAATATGAGTTGTAGCACAGCAACTTCTTTCTTCCTTGAACATTAATAACTTCCCAGTATAAACACTAAGAGAGTCACAGTAGGGATGTTTCTCTCTTTGAGATATCATATCAAAAGGATTTTTTCCAGGGAGCAAGTACTTAAAGAAAGGGATTTTGGAAAACAGAAGGAAAGAAAAGTAGAGAATTAGCTTTAACCTTCCCTGAATGAAAGTAAACTTACTGATTTCCTCAGACACACTTTATAAAAAGTTGACATAGCAAAGCAGAAGGCACTGATAGAAAGACATAAAAACAGTTTAGCAACTTTTCTAACAAGACACTGTGTATCCATACTGATAGTTGCAGCACACTATTGGCTTGAAAAAAGAATCAAACATATTTTCAGTTATTCTGAAGATACAGAAATTTAATGTGAAGTTTATTGAATAAAACGATAGAAGATGAAAACATTTGTAGGTATACAGTTTGTTTGGAAAATTTAATGTAGAGAGGTAATACTTTTCACATAATTCAACAAGATTTCGTGGTTTTTTATAATGGACATTAATTACCATATAAGTTCTGCAATGATACTATTTGCTAAGTATTTGCTTAGTATTAAGTTTGGTCAAATACTCATAAACAATACATCTGCCAGTTTGGGGGATTTGGTTATATCCCAGTTTGTCCAGAACGTAGTACCTCATCCTGTCACAGTTCAGCCCCTGCCCAGCCCAGTCTGGTAGCTAAAACCAAGCAGCTGGACTCTCAATTCCCTTTCCCCAATCCCCAGGGGAAGGGAAATGAATAGAAAAGGTTTGTAGGTTGGGAAATAAAGCTAAAACAGCTCTAAGGAAGTATTGTTTAT
>WAAB01007892.1:235226-260229 GCA_013389865.1 Piaya cayana
AACAGCTCTAAGGAAATAATAATAGCAATAATAATAATAATAATGAATAAAATGCTATTAATAAGAAAATAATAAAATATATTCAAATATATGAAATTGCATCCCCCTCACTCCTCAAATACTAGTATACAGCATGCACTTATGTTTCACACACACAAGACACACCACTCAGCTTACAACTTTCAGGAATAGTTCCAAGCAGAATTTGCCAAAATAAAAAACAAACAAACAAACAAACAAAAGAACTTAATTCTAAGTGCTAATTTAGGCTAACAGAACCATTTGACTGAACTTGAAGATGATTTCATGCTTTTAGAAGTATTGGGAAGGTCTTTTATCATATCAAGAATACTAACTTGATCATTGCTTTTTTCTTTGTGATTACACCATATATATTTTTATTATTTCCCTCTTTAAAAATACTCCATTTGTTGTAATAAACTATGACTGATTATGTGAGAAAGGGAGAGAAAGAGAGAGTTTTTCTTTGAGATTTTTAGCAGTAGAAATACAATTTTATAGACTATAGGATGAGTGAAAATTATGTGAGTTGTGTAGCTGTCTCTTGCAGTAGCTTGGAATTTGACTAATCAGAAAGACTCAAAAACAGCAGCAGACAGTGCGGTAAACAGCATCCAGTGACTTAACTAAGTAAATGGAGATATAAATGACTTATTATCAACTAAATGCCATTATGATACTTCTCTAAGAACATCAATATTGCACTGCATGATGCACTAATATTAATACATGTAAGGATTTTTTTAGGAAAAAAAAGATTAAGAATGAAACAGGAAGCTGGCTTACATAGTATCTAAATTTATTGCACAAGTTTATCTGCAGTGTTCTTTACAACATACCTTGCCCAAATAAGAGATCCTATAGAGCTGAAAACGTACCACAGAAGTTGAAAAAACTCATTGTTTCCATGTAAGATGATACTAAATTTATTTTTCCTTGAATTCTTCCACTTGAGGAGGGACTAAAGAGGAGATTAAAAATTCTATAAATTCTTTGTTTGGAAAAGAGGCACAAACAGATGATTTACAGATTTCTATCAAATGTCTGTCTAGATTATGAACCCTTTCAATATACATAATTAACTATAACAGAACCCAGAGGTAATGAAAATGTTAAAAAACCCACACGAAAACCGACACACCCCAACAGATTATTAAAAAATGTGAAATGAAACTGGGATTGTGTGAAATACATAGGAAATGGATTTAGAATATGGTATAATCATTGCAAATTAGAGAAATGGTCTTGGAGAACTGGGCCAAATCCAACAGGGACAAGTGTGAGGTATTACAAACAGCAGGGGTAATCAACTTCACAAACACAGGGTGGGGAACATCTGTCTAGATAGCGGTTATTGTGGGTAGTTAGTTATCCAAAGGATAGACTAGACTGCAGTCTGAACATGATCAAAAATGCCATACTGTGCTGAAGATAGCAAAAATCATACTGAGATACATAAGTGGAATACATCATGCAAAGAATATGAGTAAATCTTTCAGATTTACACCATTTTACAGGGCCTTAGTTGGAGTAATCTGTCCAGCTCTGGTCAACATTCTTCATGAACTACATCAGAGGGAGAACAGAAAACAGTAAACAGTGATAGATAAGAGATATAAAAAGACGACTGGTTAAAAAAGAATGAAAGAGTCAAGCTGTTTAAATTAAGGAACACTGGAAGGATGAAGGCTGGAGTATATAAAAAGCTTCAGAAAAGAAAAAGACAATAATCAGCTCACTGTACCCACTGTCAAAAGATGAGAATGAATGGACTTTACAGTAAGAGAGACTGAAATTAAATGTCAAGAACAACTTTGTAATGCTAAAGAACAACTTAACTTAGGAAGACTGTGGAGTCTCCATCAGTGCAAGATTTTAAAAATAGATTAGTTCTACAACTGCTAGGAGTCATGTGGGTTCAGCTGATACCAGAGATATTCTAGATGATCACTTGATGTCTCCTCTCGTCTTGTGTTTGTATGACAGCATGACTGAATGACTGTCATGACAGGTATGAATATGATATGACTATCCACAATAGAAAAATGGACTAGGTAGGAAATTTAACAGGAAAAGCAAGCCTCTTTACTGTGGTGGAATTCAACAGAAAAATTCATAGCTGCAGGGAATCAAAAGTAACTGGGCACATTCATAGCAAATGAATATCCAAACACTTTTGCAAAGAAACCCTGATGCAATTTCCCTCATGGAAGTTTGAAAATCATTGGTTTTCACACTCTATAAGAGTTTACTAAGAGAAGAATTTCAATGCAAAGGAGTTTCCTTCTACTATAATTTTCTTATGGTAACCACTGATACAATACGCTAACCTGTTTGACCCAGAATGCTGACATTACTACAAAATTCCTTTCCACAAGCATCTTTGATTTGCACAAAGACTACGGTGAACATTTCTAAATAAGAGATACACTAACAGAAGAAAAGGGTTGTTCACAAACCACTTAACAATCAAAAAAGCAATGTGTGGGGAGTACATCCACTGCATAATTTATTAGCAATTAATTATTCAACCAATTCTACTGAAGGACCTACTTTTTTCCTAGTTATATAAAGATTTTTTTTATGACAGCCATGGACACAAATGTTGTCTCTGATGGATGCTTCCCTTACTGTCATCTTTGCCTGTGAAGTCAATTCAGGAAGTACTTTACTTTCTCACTGATCTTTCATTCAGAGGTGAATGACAACTTTAACCGTACAGCTAGACCAAATGCCTCAGGATGGCAAGGGTAGAAGGAAAATTGTATTTTTAAATTAGAAGGACAAAAATTGCCCACAGCCAAGTTATAGACTATCACATAAAGAGAAACCTTGTCACGTGGAATAGTAGCATTCCAGTTTCAGGACAAAAGCAAGATAAAGTTAAGGACATTTGAAAACAAAGGTTTGAGTAAAGTGACTCATGCACTGATAAGCCAGATAAAAAGATAAAACACTGAAAAAGTAGAGTGTAGCTAAAACACACAATGTAACATTTAGTTGGCAGTTATTCCTTCTTTTTAAAAATTATTTTCTTTTTCTTTTCTTTGTTTCAGCTTCCCTTTCCCTTCTAGCTTGCAGTCCTTTGTTCTTTGCTTTTTAATAACTAGCACTGATTTAGTTATCTAGGTCATTCATTTACCTTGAATTGTTTGCTGTGGTACAACAAATAGCAGCTGAAACCCAAGAACTCCTGTTAACTTTTCTTACATTGCTGAAAATGGTTTTATAAAAAATGCCTTAAATATTTTTTAATTGCTTAAAGGGTTTTCACTTTAAAATTTGAAATAAATTTAATATGAATTGTAAAAGTCAATGAGTTGCTAAAATGTGTGCAGTCTTTCTATTCATTAGGCAGTGTGTTTTCACGTTTCTCTGTTAGCATAAGAAAACTCTGAAAATTCAATTAGTTGAATTAATGCAGTGTGCAAAACAGCACACAGAAAATTTCCCCATCCTTGATGGCACGAACCACTTTTGCCCTATTATGTGACAGAGCCAAATTATGACACAGCTTCTTTTACGCCTTCATTTTCAAATCTCTATAAGCAGAGTGATGCTTGACAGCAGATACAAGGAAGCAGATAGGAAAATGGCTTGCATTTTGCTAACAGGACTAAAGAACAACCGTGTAAGAAGAAATATGAGATAATGGGAAAGCCTGTATGTTAATATCAGCCATATATTTTTTATATGATCCATACAGAGAAGTAACCTCGTTTTCTCATAACAGGGATGGGGTTATTTTCAGATTCTACTGGACAAGGAACATGTAATCTTCTTTCAGATGTGGATTGCTACAGTATGCTATGTATGACATTACCATATTAAAACATTTATATTTAGGTTAGGTAACAAAGAAAGCCATCAACAGCTAGAGAACTAGTGTGAATGTCTTAAACAACTTATCTCATTTCACATAGATATCTCATTACCTTGTGGTCCCCTTTCATCTGGTCTTAAGTCATGTTGTGTTATCATTCACATACAGAAACACATATGTATAAGTATATATCTCCATGTATGCACATACATAAAATGAAGTTCGATAGACACCACCTGCCTTGTGTTTGTTCAGCTCCTAACACAATTATCTCTATGTACAAAATCAGCTGAAATAGTGAAAGTTTCTGTTCCTTTGCCCAGTACCCACCCTGCACAGAGCTTGTTATTGCAGCAACTGGTGGATGAGAGAGATTTTCTGGTGCTAGCTCCTGATTCCAGCTTTCATCATTTTCAGTCAGGCTCTTGTATATGTTTAAGTTTACTTGCTTCAATATTCAAACGATATTTAACAACCTTTCTTTTTCAGACTACTTCATGTACTCAGTATGTTGATAATACTTGATTTTTCAGTCTGGCACTGTGGTTCAAATCCCTATGTGTACCTTTTCCTTCAGTCTCTCTCCCTTAGCTAAATGCCTTGATCACTGGGCTATGACTGCGGTACCACTATACAACCTGCAGACAATTAGAATCCCAGACATGTGTAAATGCATCAGTCTTCAATGCATGAGGAAGAAGTTTAACTCTTCAGAATAGTACTGGAATTGCTTTAAATGTGCTACATAGTTTAGCTACACAAGAGCAACAACACCAACTCTTTGTATTTTCAATACATAAGTAGATCATTTTCTGTGCAAAAGGATGTGGACTTTCTCATGTGACATGGGACAACACTATAAGCTTAGTAATAAATTGTACCTTGACATTCAGTCAGTTTGTTAAACTTTTTCTTGTAAGACAGGGTTGTTGGCTAGAGATCTTTAAGCTTCTTTTAGCTGTGAGAGTTTTCCAACTTTCTTGTCTGTCTATGTCTGTGAAGTGTCCCTGGCTTCTATGCATGTATATAGATGCATTAAATGCAGATTAAGAACATGTTTTACATTGGACAAAGAAGATCATATACAACTGCTAAATGTATGTTCATGAGAACAATAAAAACTTTTAAATGTATTATTTTTAGAGATACTTCTTTCAGATGGGTTTTAGAAATCCCCGCCACACTTCAGTCATTACAAGATAGATTTTTCCTGTATACTCGTTTCATTTTCCATCAGCATATTGATTAGTTCCAGACACCTCACCTTTTATTGAAACAGGAAACACCAACATAATGTTGTCTTTGTGTCTCTCTTTGCCTTTAGGGTATAGATTACAAGATGTATTCTACTTTATTTTGTTTCCTTTGGAAATGCCTCTCTGTATTTTGTCACACTTATTCACAGGCAGCTTGAAAGCACACTGTCTTACATATAACACTCTCAACCAAATACTTGAATAAAATGTGAGTTACTTAGGAATAAATAATGGTGAAATGACACCACAAGCACTCAGTAAGTTGTCTGTCTTTGATACCACCTCTCATTCCACAGATGTCCTCTGCTTCCATTGCACTCTTCTCTGTTGCACCTCCCACTTATATTCCCACTACTCTTCTCCTTACACAAACAGTAGATTGAATTGCCATCCTTCTCTTGCACTGGACAGAAGAACAATGCTGCTTTTCTTTAATGCTTACTTCTTAATATGGACATGCCCTTGTTTCTCCCCTTTTGCTTACTCCATTAGTAATACCTACTAAAGATATTTTTGTGTTCAGCTGCAGTGGGTTCCCACTGTTCCAGAGCTGCAGGTGAATGCTATACATACAGATACACATAAAAATGCACACTGTCATGGCTTGATTTTGGCCCCNCAGCTGCAGGTGAATGCTATACACACAGATACACATAAAAGTGCACACATACAAACATACAAGAAAAATGTAAGCCCAAACATATCATTATAGTGGACATTTAAGTTTTCCAAGGCCTTAAAGAGCTGGTCAGCTGGAGTTTATTAGAATGATGTTTGAACATACCAGGTAACAGTTTTGCAGTAGAACATTTTATTTAAGCTAATCCAAATCTCAAAGGATAAGGTCTTATCTACAAACTGATATCAGTTATCAGTGGTTAACACCATCTCCAAAAGTTATTTGGACATTAATAACCTGTGTTTGGATTTTTTGCAATACATAGCTGTTAACTTGACCATGTCCTCATCAATTGATTGCTATGCTGGAAAACCTCCTGTCTGATAAACGCCCAATTAAATATAAGTTTCTGTACTTGTATATAGTTAATAAATGTGGCTATTTGGGATCCAGAATGGATAGGGTTCCTTGTATTCTCTGTGGTTTCTATAGGTCCCAAACCAAAAGTACAATGGAATAAAAGTGGCAGGCTGCAGACTTGGAATGATAACATACCATATAGACTGAAAAAAAAGGATTAAAATCCTGTTTTTTGAAGAATACAAAATTTTGTTCTAGCTCAGTTGAAAACTGGATCTGCTATACTGAGAGACTGGCACACTACGTAATCATTAACAGTGATGAGAAAAGCTGTCAACACTGTTTAGTGTAACTGGAGCTGAAACCTATAACCTGTTCCCTGTCAAAACCAAGCCCCATCACACTAACAGACAAATAATTTGTTCTGATTGTTGATATTTCTTTGAAACTGTGTATTCTTAACCCACTGGTCATTCTATTCTTCTACTGATGACTCTGAAATGAAAATGAAACACAGAAAAGTAAATGAAAATCTTAAGAAAATTAGCAATCCATTGTCATTTTCAAGAGAGAGTGAATGATGATATACAGAGCTGGTGACTATGTTCTATGCAAAGTAAGTTGATCCAGAAATAAACAATGATTGGGTCAATTACAACTGCAAATCATGCAATATGACTAACATTTTTTTTTAAAGGAATCCCAGAGCTATTTGAGAACTACAATAAGAACGTACTGCAACAGTCTGTAGGAAGCTAAAAGACTCAGGTAGTCATAAAAATGCAAAAGACACCTAAGAACTATGCTTTTTCTACCCTGTGAGGCACATGATCCTCGATTCTTCAAGAAATTTGACATGTGTAGATATTTGTTTTCTTTTTTTGCAAAACAACATTCACATTGGAAGGCCTATTCAAGAGAATTTAAGATTCATCTGTTTGCAGAACTGTCCAAGGAGTAAGCTGTAAAACAGGGGAAGGGAATAAGCCTTAAATGGAAATTGATTTAGAATCTCAGAAGTTTTAGAAAAAAAATCTTCTAAATGAAAACATTGAAATATTCATCTGTTTTAAGAAAATGTAAAGTGGGGATTCTTGACGAATCCCAGGTAACACTGAAGTACTGAAAGAAAATAAAGACAGGTCCTATGCTAATTTGAAGAACGCTTCTTTAAATTACTTAACAAAGAATCAGCCCAATCACGAAAGCACTTAAATTAATACCTAAACCAAATCCTCTATAAGGTGACAGTCCAGCTGAGAAGTAATTTCCACAAGTAACTTTCTGTTGAAAAGAAAGAAATAAACAGTTGCAGGGCGATATTTGGCTGACCAAGTAAATAATTGATTTTAAAATCAGATTAACTCTGCCGTATCTAAGACTCCATTTATCATGGACTATAAATAAAACCTAGCTCACATATGGATGCCTATATTGTATACTTCTTTAGATGAACACCACCTTTGGTGTTTCAGAAGCTTACCAGATTTTTATATCTCCATCGTAACAGAAAAAAAATTGATGATCTTTCATGAAAATCTATCTTTACTTCAGCCAACTGGAAGTTACTGCACGATAACTGTGTGCAAATAAAATCTTACTGTGACTCAGCTTCTGCATGATGCATTTCTTTTATCCCACAGCAGTTTGTTCCTGTGTCAGTGACCTATCACAGGACAAAGAAAATTAGTGTCAAGGACGTCACAAAGCACCATGAAGATAATGTCTACCTTGAGAATGAAAGTGCTGAGCTACTTAGCAGCTACTGAGCAGGAAAGGTTGTCAATAAACCTATGGAAGGAAATGGAGATATTATTCCAGATACTTATTGTGAAGTACTGAATGTTAGTTTGATAATACAGTTGTAATTTTTGTGTACTCCTTCATTTCAGAGGGAAAAGAGAAAGTGATGAAAGGGAATTTGGCAATACAGCTTTAAATATTGTAAAATCCTTTCGTTGGCTACCTCTGTTGGCAACCAAACAGAAGTGCATAGAGTCAGAAACCTCAGCAAAGGGCATTTACAAATATTTAATAAATGCAGTTACTTGGAATACAACTCTGCAATTGTGCTGTCCCCACAGACCTCAGATTACAAAGGCAAGGGAAGGGAAGTGCCCCATCTCCCATACTGTGACCCATTCCTCCTTTCTAGCTCTTGACAATATAATTAGCTTCTTCTTTACTGTTCCAGCCCAGTCTATGGGGCTGGACACCTCTGCGCTATTTCTTTTCCTTCTTCTGAAGCTTCTTGACTTCTTTCTTTCTGTACTCGATCCTCAACAGACATAACTACTTTGATGATATTGTGGGTTGACAGCCAGAATGGAAAATAAGAAGAAAGAAGCCTACTGACAAACTGGCTTTTTTTTTTTTCTCCAAAAAATATAATATGTGTCATCAGTGGTTTTGATGCCAAAATCCTTGTGCAATGAACACAACTGGCATGAACACTTGGATGCCTCCCAAATGCAGATGGAAATGTCAAAGAAATGATGGAGGTAATATTGTCACAAATTGAATTATTCCATAACCAATATCTGTCTCAGAAAAAAAAACCCATCTCTCCTAGCTAGCTAAAAAAATAATAAATTTCATAAGTAGATCATGACCCTGACAAGTAATCATAGTCAACTGGCAAAAAGAGGTTTTAAACCAATAAGAACGGCAACAATCAGGCAGTATGCAAACTAAGTAATGATAAGAACATTCAGCAAAATGTATGGATAGAGCAGGGAGGTAATCTGAAAGCCAGGTGTCACAAATATGAGAATACTTGTAAAGCACAGGAAGAGGAGATAAGGATTAATGTTCTATTCTTGACTGCAGAGACTGGGGACTTTTTTGTGAGGCCAGCTGACAGCTCAAGCAGGGACATCTCAGCTAGGCATAACAACATAAGTGAAAAACAGACACAGAAATAATTCTGCTTGGAAGTTATGCATTAAATGTTTTTCCATAATGATTAATGTACACAACTAAGTTAACTTCACAATTTACAGTTATTTATTAGGCTTTAAGTCTACCAAACAGGACAAATAAACTTCTTTTGGTACTTTGCTGTTTTTTTCTCTCATTGGACCTAACATGTGAAGATGTTTTCCCTACAAAATTATGGTAAACATGGAAAACACACCTATAGATTTGCTTGCATCTGTAGATCATAGTCATGGAATCTGTTACTGGTTGTAACAGTAGATAATAGTTTGGAATTATGAACCTTGGCATGAGTCACAGAAGTTGGAGAGTGGACAAATTTTAAAATTCTGTGCCCAAGCATGAGGACACAAGCAAGGTAAGACTGAAAAGTATGAAAAGACTTCATTTTTTGTTTCTACAAAATAGGAAATAATTATGAAAATCTGTGGACGTTCGTTTTGATGCAAAATCTGTTCTGTGCCCATTTAAGAAAACTGTAGAAGATCATGGCATGCAAATTAAAACTCAGCTTCCATAAATCTCATAACTCTATTGTGAAATCAGAGTTATGCAGTTCCTCTGTCCAACAGAGATGCACTGGTCAACAATGCAACCTTTGGCCTGACTGCCATCCTACTGAATTTCTCAGTTTGCTTTTGTTAAGGAATTTAATTACACTGGTGTAAAACTAATGCAGGACTAATAAATGGAAAAAATGATTCAAAGCAATTTGGTGCAGAGAAAAATAACAGCAGCTTGTTTCTTTGGTTATGATTATTTGAATAGTCTGAACGACAAATGTGTGATGGGGATGCTACTACCAAACACATTCTTTTCTTGCTTTTTTTTAGGACATGTGTGCTATCAGGTGAGGAGAAAACAGGTTTAAAAATAGACTGGTGTATATGTAAGTCCACTTAGATGTATGGTTAACAGCACATAGCACAGATACCTGCACAGATGTTTTGGGTGTAACTCAGCTTCAGAAAAACTCTCCATTGCCCGTAAAAACAGCAGACACCATAGTTCATGTCACCCAAGGGCAGACACCAGATTTAAGTGTTTAATCCGTGAAGAATATTCCACCCTTTCTGTATACTATTGTTGTTCTATTCCAGCAACTGAAATGTTGTCAGGAGAGTTCTGTAATAACTGTGTTAAGAACATATTGCTCTGAGGCAGTTTAATAAAGCATGAAGAATTTGTTATGGACAGAGTTTAAAAAGTGATGGAATGACACAGAAAACAGTTTATACAAACTAGCTTTTGTTTTTTACCTCTGGCAGAAGGATTTGGGAAGAAAATGAAAGTGAGTTTTAAGTTGCTTTCTACCTCCTTTTTGAGTGTGAGGGGAGACAAACCCAGAAAACAGTGACATTCATTTGCATTTATATCAGTTTTCATCTGTTACCAGTACACCACTTTGGTGATCTTGAGCTGTGAGGATGCCCTGTGCTTTAACTGCAGACCTTAGTCTTGGAAAAACATCCTCAGTCCTTGGCAGCACCATGAGTGCATTTGAACGCCGGAAGACATGTGGATTTATGACATAAGAAAAGGACATAGATGAAAAAACAGTGGACCATGAACTGTAGCCGAGTTCTGCTGCACAGGCCAATTCCAACAGTGAACAGAGCTTTTCCTCCTCTTTAAGAGAATGCTAGTGTCCCCATAATTATGTTTTAGAATTGTAGCATACTAAAAATGTGTAGTAATGTAAATTAATCTTTTAAAGGGCTATTTAAAATTATATTCTCAAACCATTTTGGTGCCATACATTGTTTCTGTCTTATTACAGATCCAAGGTAAATTGCAATGTCTGCTTAAGGAAATAACATGAGACCAGTTACCGAACATGTAGCCCTGTCTAGGAGAGGCTTCCACAGCTCCATGCACCCAGGTCCAGTGAGCAGCGAGGCTGAGCAGGAAATACCAACAGGCATACCATCCCTCCCCACCCCCTCTCCCCTCGCCCCCCCATAATTTAGCACACACCTACACATAGCTGGAGATGCAGAGCAGCCCAGACAGGGCACAGCACTCATACAAATGCAAACAGCACTAATACCCTCATTTTGGTCCCCTCTCTGGCTGGTCAATATGACAGTCTCTTAGTGGCACACATCCTCCTAGAAGCTGTGCTAAAGCACATGGAGAACACAGAGGTGATTAATGGCAAACAGCACGACTCCACCAGGGGAAAATCCTGTATGACCANCCACCAGCGGAAAATCCTGTATGACCAACTTAGTGGCTTTCTGTTATGGGGTAACCGCAGCAGTAGACACAGGAAAACCAATGAATGTGATCTATCTGGACTTCCATAAAGCCTTTGACATGGTCCCACAACAACCTCCTCTCTACACTGGAGAGATATGGATTTGGTGGGTGGAATGTTCAGTGTGTAAGAAACTGTTTGGATGCTCACATTCAGAGAGTAGTGATCAATGGTTCAAAGTCAGATGGACATGGTGGGTCAATACTGGAACCAGTTCTGTTTAATATTTTCATTGATACAGACAGCGTGATTGAGTGCACCCTCAGCAAGTTTGCAGATGACATCAAACTGAGTGGTGTAGGTGCCACAGTAGAAAGACAGAGTATCACCCAGAGGAAACTGGACAAGCTGGAAATGTGGGCCTATGAGAACCTCAGGAGATTCAACAAGGCCAAGTGCAAGGTCCTACACTTGGGTTGGGGCAATCCCCCATTTCAGTACATGGTGGGGGATGACGTGCTTGAGAGCTGCCCTGCAGAGAAAGACTTGGGGTGCTAGTTGATGAGAAGCTCAACATGAGCTAACAACGTGCACTTGCAGCCCAAAAGGCCAATCGTATACTGGGCTGCATCAAAAGAAGTGTGGCCAGCAGGTTAAAGGAGCTGATTCTGCCCCAATCTTGTGAGACTCCACCTGGAGTCCTGTGTCCAGTTCTGGAATCTTCAACATAAGAAGGATATGGAGCTGTTGAAATGGATCCAGAGGAGGACTACAAAGATGATCAAAGGGCTGGAGCATCTCCCACATGAAGACAGGTTGAGAGAGTTGGCATTGTTCAACCTGCAGAAGAGAAGGCTCCGAGGAGATCTTACAGCAACCTTCCAGTACCAGAAGGGGTAAGCTGGGGAGGGACTGTTTACAAAGACATGTAGTGATAGGACTGGGGCAATAGGTATAAACTGGAAAGAGGCAGATTTAGACCAGACAGAAGAAAGAATTTCTTCACTATGAGAATGGTGAGGCATTGGAACATGTTGCCCAGGGAAGCTGTGGATGCCACATCCTTAGAGGTGTTCAAGGCCAGGTTGGATAGGACTTGGGCGGCCTGATCTAGTTGGATGTGTCCCTGACCATGGCAGGGGGGTTGGAACTAGACCATCTTTAAGGTCCCTTCCAACCCTAACTATTCTATGATTCCATGGTTCTATAATTCTATGATTCTATGACCTCTGCAATAACTGGTTTATAGACACCCAGTTTACCAAGTAGCTGGGTCCTTGACCCTCTGGTATTCTCTGGTTGCCCCACGAGCAGGGACACAAAACAAGCTCTTTGGAACCTGCTCCACCAGTATCCAACCCTGCATGACAAAGAGTCCCAGCTGTTCTGACCAGTTGCCAGCTTGCAGACCCTTTGTCTCCCCAGTCTCTGTCATAGACCCACAGTTGCTCCAGTATCTCATTTCCAAGCCTCTAATCCTACTAGGTGACTAGGCTAGCTTGATATTTGCTAGAGATTTCATACTGACTTATGCATCCTCACCATATGCATTCACCCTGTTTTTTCCAACAGAAAACAGTCAAAAATTCAGTTTCATGAGAAAACAGGACAGATTGCAATGATCTGGCACAAGGTATTGCCAGACACATGTACTGATGAACCCCTGTTTACATGAGACAAGTCCCTTTAATCCTTCTCATTATGGTTGATGTTCTGCAAATCATCCTGATCCCTTCCTTTCCTTGCCATTGGTTTCTGCCTTAAACATCCCAACATAAGCCATGTGTAATCTCAAAATGCTCTTCCCAGACATCCCAATAATGCACCCTGTACCCTGTCACCTCACCTGATGACGTGTCTCGGGGAGAGCCTTTCCAGTGGCTCATCATGTTGGGTCTCACCTTGTCCATGGGGTTGATCACCCTGGCAGGAACTCAGATTCATTCTTCTGACTGGGCTACTTGGGCTCTTCCAATTGCCATTGTGCCTTGGGACTCCTCTGTGTTTGTGGAGATGAGCTTCTAATAACATAATCTAATATTAATCATCATCTGCATTTTATTTATTTGTTTGGTTTTGTTAAATCACTTTCAGGCTGAAGGATTCTGGCTGCTATCTGAGTGATGTGAAACAGAAGCTGCTTCTAACTCTGGACTGCATTCCTGATTTCACTGAAGTGAATAGGACTCTGGCCATTGACTTGTGTGGAGACAGGTTTTTGACTAAGTATATCCTGACATGCCCCCAGAGTTTCCATTGGCCTAGAACGCACCTCCTCTCAGCAAGCAGATGCATGAAGTTAAGGGAGAGAATAGCTCCTGTAGAAAAAATCTTGCAATTCCAACTTCAGAGCTTTGCACACAGATCTACTATATTTTAATATAATCTCCATAATCCCACCCCAATTTCTGAATTTTCTACAAGTCTTACCATTTCTATTATCTCTCCATTTTGGGTATCATTATGAGCTTTTACATGTGGCTATATATCATTTAGCTTTCCAACAGCTCTTCATGCCCACGTAGTACCTAAATAATTAGGAAAAGCTGAAATGGGAAAGCTCCAGAAAGGTTTTTAGCTGCTGATATTAACAAAATTACTGATTGATTTTATTGTAAAGAAACAGATGATAGTTATAGTAGCAGGCAGTTTCTCAGTCCTTTATTGCTATTTAGACTACCTCCCTTCATGCAGAAAAGTTATGAGAAAGAAATCTGCAGCACAGGTTATTATTAAGCCTCTTTTATTCTCCCAGAAAACTATCAAGAGACTAGGTCTACTGTATGAGTCTATGCAAATATTTTAATAGGACCCTGCTCAGCACTTTCCTAAAATGAAGACAGAGGGATTTTGGCTGAGTCCAAATTATGATCAGGAAGTTCCTCTGTGAACATAAGCAAGAGTGCTGATAGAGGCTGATGACTGACTGAGACGGAAAGTTCACAATGCTGCAGTGATTTTTGGCTCTTCTCCAGCCTCGAGGATAGAGTCTGCCAACTTGGCAGGCTGGAAAACTCACTGTGGCAATTTTTCAAATGGTAGAAATCGTCCAAGGAGGAGCTGTAATTCTATATAAACTGCCCAGAACTGATGACAGGGGACTCTGCTTCATAGAATTCACAGAATCTGGCAAGAACTGAGTGAATTGCAGCTGAAGATGGACACCATATTTATGCAATACCTGTGGGCATTCACTGTGCAGCTACAGCCAAATTGCTAATGCAACAATAGTTTCCAGTTAGACTTGCTGGAGTGCAATGTTTGAGATTTTCTGGATGTCAAAGCCTGCACCCTTTGAATTCTTATAAGTTGATGTCACTGATGCCTACATTTTCAAAAGAAGAGGTATTGAACTGGTTTATGATGGTTTGCTTTAAAGAGGACCTCATTTCCAGCCACCTTTACTACACTATGCCACACTACTTATCTTTAAAACACTAGTAAGTTTTTGAAAATCTGGGTAACGTACTTTTTCAGTCCTTGAAATAAGAAAAACTCTCTAGAGAGCCTGTCAAATGCTTTCACCCATCAAAATCTTTCTAATGTTTTCCCTTGTTCTGCCTTAAGCAGTGAGATGGATTTGATGCTTCCTTCAAAAAAAAAAATCAAGCTCAAACAACTGTGATACCCTTGGTTAATTTTCCCTGTTGAAGTCAACAAGACCTACATGACTTGGCCATATACCCCACTAAAAACACTCGAGGCAGATTCCAAATATGAGGCAATAGAGCTGACTTATGTTATTTCTCACAGTTTCACAAAGAGAACTAAAAAACCCACAATACTTTCTACTTAATGAAATAGAAAATAATGCAATTAATATCTCACTGACTGTAGAGAGACAGAAGGTCAAAGCTCAGCATCAACTTGACCTGCCAGTTAAAGTAAGCCAGTATCACCCACACAATCAGCAAATCTTCTGTAAAAATGAGACCTCATATTACGGACCTTGCATTTTTTTCTTGTAAATTTGTAAGTGTTCAGGAATTTACATTCTGTTTTCTTAACACTTTCATGTGTTTCCTAAACTGGAATGTCTTATAGGAATTTTTACCTATTTCTTGCAAGTCTGAGCTACTGAGAGTTTAAAGTACATCTTCTCTTAATAGAAAAGTGTTCACAAAACTCTTTTAAATGTTATGTCATTTCTATTAAAGAAATAAATAAAATATTGTTGTTATCACTTACAGCACTTTTAAACAGCTCCGAAGAGTTGATACAGTATTCATTCAAGCTGCTCAGCATCATGCATCCTACTGCAGTCAAAGTCCTTTGCATCTATTTTTCTTACTTATAATATGCTCAGTTCCTCATAGGACGTCAAGGTCACTTTTGTTATTGTTTAATTCTCTTTTTCCTGAGAGCAAGATTATTCCACAATATGCTTTCTGTTTATCTGCAAGCTTAATGTTATAAAAATTTGTTCTTATTTTTTCCTTTGACCTAAAAATCAGGAGAAATAGAAACTCCTGCTGCAAGCAAGTCAGTGATATTTCAGCACCTTCAGCTAGAGAGAATTTGAGATGTAAAGGCAACCTGCACAGGCCCTTGTGAAAAGCAAAGTAATAACATTCCAGAGAGAGAGAGTGTGAAGGAGAGCACATCCAAGACTTTCTGAAGAGGTTTAACATACTTAGCAACCCTATATACATAATTTAATTTCCCCACACGGGTGTATTCCATAGCTCAGCATGATATACTATTTAATAAAAGAAACATCAACCAACCAATCTTGAGCCTTGTTGAAAAAAATCCCAACTTTATTGGAATAATTTTATTTATAATACGACTATCTGCAGTGGTAAGGAGACAAAACAGTGTAGGTGTTACTTGAACACAGAAAATCTTGCTGCAGCTGTAGATCTGAGCTATGGCAAGGGCAAACTAGCATGAGCAGCTGAAAGCAAGTGAGAGATATAGAGTCAATATACCTTATTACTGTTGAATGTTGCAACCTCCGAGAAAGGGACTGTGTGTGTGTGGTGAGTGGTTCAGCAAGCAGCAGCAGATAAAAAGAGTGAGGAAGAGTGTCTTCATGTGGCCTGGCATCAAAATATATCATCTTAGGGCCAGAATATTGTATTATATATAATTATTAAAAAAACCCAAAAACGTTCCAGGGCAGAACTTCTGATGGTTCTTTGTCCTACTTGGGCCAGAATAACTAAATTGGAAGAACTGATAGCCTTTTAAGGTCATAGAATCATAGAATCACCAGGTTGGAAGAGACCCACTGGATCATTGAGTCCAACCATTCCCACCAATCTCTAAACCATGCTCCTTAGCACCTCGTCCACCCATGCCTTAAACACCTCCAGGGAAGGGGAGTAAACCACCTCCATGGGTAGACCATTCCATTGCCTAATGACTCTTTCAGTGAAAATTTTTTTCCTTATGTCGAGCCTGAACCTCCCCTGGTTGAGCCTGAGGCCATTCCCCCTTGTCCTGTCCCCTGTCACTTGGGAGAAGAAACCAGCTCCCTCCTCTCAACAACCTCCTTTCAGGTAGTTGTAGAGAGCAATAAGGTCTCCCCTCAGCCTCCTCTTCTCCAGGCTAAGATGGTGCTGAATATTTTTTCCTGCAGAAGCAGCATGTGAGACACTTGTTTGTATGTTTATTTGTTTTTTCCATATCAGGAACTGTTTAATGTTGATCAAGGTAATTGTTTATTTTGCTCCATTAACTTGGAATGGACCTGGTGTTCAGGCTTCTTAAGTCTTATATGTGACATAAATAAGTGTTTATTGCTTTCCAAGTCCAGTTGGAAAAAATCTGTTGGAGGAGACTGGAGCAAAGAAATTTTTTTAAGTGGTATAAGAAGTATGCTTGCAAAGCTCTAGTATCTAAAACACTGTGTCATTCATTCCTCAATGGAAGACTTTTCCACAACTTATCCCACTCTCCAATCTTTCTTTAAAACCTGACTTAGCTGTGAGTGAAGTTATAAAGAGCTCTTGGCTCCTTTTGAATGAAAATCTGTGATGTCCACTGTTCGGAAGCTGGCAACAATGAAAGCAATCATGCTGTTTTTCATCTGAGTTCAGGTTTCCTGGACATTCTTTATGTTCCCTTTAAAAAGAAATCCTATAAATATGACTTAGGTGGCAGAAGAATGCATGCAGCAGACAAATGTGTCCCCTCACTAATGGTCTGATAAATTTGTGAGATTTTTTGGTGACATAATTACAGCTTGGTCAGCCCCTGCTATTGTGCATCACTGTGTGTGATAAACAACCCTTTGCCCTGGGTGTTTTAGCGAAGTGTTTGAGAAAACTGCAGGCCTGTAAATCATCTGCTAACTAGGGCTGCAGGAAATTGTTCTGCAGAGTTATGAACTCCAGCAAACTAAAGTATCAGAACTCATGAGAGATACCAGGTTCTGGGTCCACTTGCCTGGGACAGATTGAGGAATAGCTGCACGCAGAACAGATAAACATGGTGAAAAGCTGTTGTGTGGGTAATTCACTGGCTTAATTAAACCTTTCCAGGTTATAATATTCAATAAAAGCATACTCACATAAAAAGTCCATCGTAAGTGATGTTTTGATGAGGAACTTATACACAAACTAATGCACAGTCTGGCGCAAAAAGAGTATGCAATCATGTTTAAATTTTCATGATAATTGCAGTATATTTGGAAATGCAGAACACTACCTGACAGAGCTTTTTAGTGTTTGTTTTATTTCTGAAGACAATCACTTTTGCAATGTTGGTTAAGGGGGTGGTTTTCAGGTTTGCTGATTTTTGTGTAAAAGGAATTTATTATGCTATTTTAAGGTCAAATATTGAACTACTTTTGAAAAGCTCAGTGCAGTCTTCTTCAATAGTTTGGTGGCTGTGCTAGCAGTATGTTTGGGTTTGCCTTACATTCATTACACAATTTATGTCAAAGAACCTGTGTTCCTCAGCCTTCTTTGCATTAGACTAGAGAATGCATTTATTGAAGGGTCCCTGCATAGAGCATAGTCCAAAGCCCTTCAAAAAGCAGCAGTGGAAAATTTTTGTTTCCTCAAAACCTCTACTGTTCTTTAAAAACACTGTTTATAGTCACATCTCCTCCATCCAGTGGCCCCTCATCAGAAATGGCATTTACTTCCCCAGATCATAGGAGGCTTATGCAGAAGAGGTTTTCCCTGTGCTCTTTCCACTCTTTCATAGCAAATCAACAACCACTCACTGCCTGGCTATTTGTGTTAGATGTGCTATATAACTGTGGCACAAAGCCTTTCATTTGTGTTCTTACTAATGCTATTTGTAGACTTTGGATTGTAGCTGCTGCTTCTGATCTTCCACTGTCTTTTAAAAATGAATAAAAAAAGAGGAGCAATTATTGGCGCTGTTCAGACAGCTTTCCCTGTTCTGCTCTAGGGAAGGCAGTCTTTGTACAAAGCTAGTGGAGTTGTGCCCATTCACAGTGGGGCTCATTTTGGCCTGAAATACTCCCTGCTAAACAGCACTGGCATCCTCTTATGAATCTTGAAAATCAGTAGTGTGGTTAGTCTCTGCATCTGTTGTGAGTAAAGCTTGCCGTCCCAGTCCCTCACCTCACTTTTCTCATACAACTGTGCTTTTGAACACAGAAATAGTGCTCAACAGTCAGTCCCAGCCTTCCCGTGGAGATAGATTCTGCCCAAAGGGCTTTAGACAATACAGTTTTATACCAGATGATCTTTATCAGATCAGTAAAGTTGTCACCATGCTCATGGCTTTCTTAGGGAAGCTTGTAGCATCTAGACAAGTTTCAGTGTAAGTTGGATCAGATCCTCAACAAGAAGGAAAATTAGATAAACAGAATGGGAGGAAAAGGAAAGTCTGTGCATGCTATCAGAGGAGTAGAAACAGTGAGAGTGACTAGTATAATGGAGGAGGATGAGGATGAAGAGAATGTGTTGGATAGTGGTTGATCAATGTTGAAGAATTATTGGAGCTATTTTCTTTATTCTTTTGTGTGTGTTTGACTTGTTAAGAAATGAGTTGATGATCTTTGAAAGGGAGTTCAAATTACAACCACTTCTTAAAGGAAGCCATCCCTTGTCTGTTTTATTTTCCTAGGAGGTAGAAACAGATGAAAGAGGAAGGAAGTTGCTTTCTGATTTCCTTGCAGGTTGATTTTTCCAAGCTAATACGTTAATGTCAACCACCTCCAGCATCAATTTGTTGAACGTTTTGCTTCAGCAGATCCCATCTGTTTATCTCTGACTACTTATTCCTAAGCAGTAGACCCACCCTTGTGATGGCTAGCTGGAAACAAGCTAGAGTCATGAGAATCCATATAACACTTTCTAGCATGATGTGTTACCTGATTAAAAGATGCAGTTTTGGGGGGAAACAAAGCTAGGACTTCCAACATCTCTCTGTTCCTCAGAGAAGTGGTTTGTGTTAGTATATCTGTGACATGCCAGAATGACACATTTAATGTTAAAATTTGTCACTGGTGAGAATTAAAGTTGAGGGAAGAAAGAATATTAATATGAGAAATATTAATATGAGAGAAGAAAGAATATTAATATGCATCTACCACTGTAGATTATTTTGCATCAAAATCATGATAGTAAAAGACAACAAGATGAACAGGCTAGTAGTCATAAACATACTCACTGAAGCACTCTTCAGTAAGATGATGCTCTAACCTCACAAGACTAAACAAGAAAAAACATTAAATGCAAGAGGTCCTACTGCATCATCTCATTCTGTATCAGAGGATGCTTGCTTACATAATTTGAACTCCTCTTGTTGAAAATTCAGAAGTGACCATCGCTACCATCCTTTTTGAGCACAGGCAACACTTACACTCATGACCAGTACTCACACATGTGTGGGTACCCAGACAGAGAAAAGTCTTCTTATATAACACAAGGAGTGTAAAACTGCTCATATTTCACCTTTTCTATGTATTTCCAGAGCTGTCCAACCTCCCATTTCCCTGCTTCATTTTCCTGACTGATGCCAAACTTTTAATGCTGGAAAGTTGATTCAAAGATCCATACAATCTGCAAAATATTATCTCACTCCAGAGACAGAGATTGCTGTGACCTCGTTCATTCCCTGGGTGATCTAGTTACTTCTTCAGGCTGGAAAATAGAAAAAAAAATATTATCCTTCTCCAGCATGTCATATTCTGTTTGTGGTCATGCTCGTCCCTAAATATTCACAAAAGACCAGGTTGGCTCATCTCCAGTTTAGTTTTAACTTGGTTCTGTGACCACTTCTGAAGAAGGTTGGACCCAAAGCTGATCTCTACTGATCTGTAGGAAATTTCCTGGGGGCTGGATGATCACTGAGACATTTCCCAAGGGCAGAGAGAATGTACCCCCTCTATGGGCAGTCATGGTTGTCTAGTCAAGATATTCTTTTCTCTCTCCCTTTACCATCCTCAGTGTGTTGTTTGGACCATTTGAGCTTTTGCTGTTGTCTCTCACATAATGATTCTGTGCAAACATAATTTCCAAGAGTGCCTACACAATAAAGAGCCACAGAATCACAGAAGTGTTTAGGTTGGAAAAGACCTTTAAGATCATCAAGTCCAACTGTAAACTTAACACTGCCAAGTTCACCACTAAACCATGTCCCCAAGCACCACATTTACACATCTTTTAAATACCTCCAGGGATTGTGACTTGATTACTTCCCTGGGCAACCTGTTCTGGTGCTTGGCAACACTTTCAGTGAAGAAATATATTCTAATATCCAATCTAAACCTCCCCTGACAAAACTTGGAGCCATTTCCTCTCATTCTATCTCTAGTCAGTAGGAAGAAGAGAGCAACACCCACCTCACTACAGTCTCCTTTTAGATAGCTGTAGTGCACATTGTGGTCTGCCCTCACCCTCCTTTTCTCTAAACTAAACAGCTCCAGTTCCCTCATCCCCTCCTCATAGATCTTGTGCTCCAGACTCTTCGCCAATTTCACTGCACTTCTTTGCAACATCAGCACCTCAATGTCTTTCTTGTACCAAGATACTCAAAAATTAACACAGTGTACAAAGTGCAGCCACATGAGCACTGAGTATGGGCGGGACAATCACTTCCCTAGTCTTGCTGGCTACACTATTTCTGATACAGGACAGGATGCTTGCAGCCTTTTTGGCCACCTGAGCACAGTGTGGGCTCCTGTTCAGCTGGCTGCCAACCAACACCCCCAAGTCCTTCTCTGCCAGGCAGCTTTCCAGCCACTCTTCTATATGCTGAAGAATTGCATGAGGTTGTTGTGGCCCAAGTGCAGCACTCAACACTTAGTCTTGTTGAACTACATAGAGTTGACCTCATTGCATTGACCAAGCCTATCGCAATCCCTCTGTAGAACTTTTTTACCCTCAAGCAGATTAACACTCCTACCCAACTTGGTGCCTTCTGCACCTGATCCCGCTGTCCAGATCATTGACAAAGATATTAAACTGAACTGGCCCCAACACTGCATCCTATTGCATGAGATACCTTTGCATACAAAATCCGAATGAGATACCATTGTGGTAACTCTGAAGATGGTCCTCTAGCATTCAGTTTGTGCCTCAGTTGTCCATACTTGTGTAAATATTGTGCTGCATGTAGACCCAAACAAGTGGTATTCCAGCTGTCATCCATCTCTGTGTCTTGGATAAAATGGACTATCTGACACCGATCAGATCACTGCGGTATCTGTTTTCCATATACTTCTTTGTGCTCTTTCTGCACACGGAAGGCATTTTAAGGCAATTATTCTTGCGGTCACCCTTCCTAAATGTGCCTACATAGAAAAACAACCCACGTTTCACACCAAATATCCAATTCAAGGCAAAGTGATGTACATTGAAAGCTACCGGGAGGTTACATAACCTGTGACCTTCCATTCTCACAACAAAGAACATGGATACTGCCCTACTTGGGGATCATTCTGTACATGAAAAAACTTAAGAGACACAAGAAAATGGGGGGTCAAGACAACATTTTTTCTAGACTTTGTATATCCCTAAATGTAGTGAGGAATAAAGATCTGGACTCTGAGGAAAGTGGTTTGGAAGACAAGTTGTATTTCATCAGATAAATTACTCCAGGTGAAGACCTTATTGCATGGATACGGAATGGGATGCACACTACCTCCAGGGTAGTGTGACTACAAGCAGTTTGGCACAAGAAGGTTAAGAAAACACCTTTTTGCTTTGCTTCATTATTTAATACCAAGCATTTGAGAAATACTTCCATATGGATTTACCGCTTATAATAGGTGCAAGCAGACTGTGGTTACTTCTCTCCACAGGAGGAAATTTCACTTGTAATCACATTCTCACAATCCATTTACATCAGTGCTTTATAGAGAGTTACCTGTAATTTATTTTCCTTCTTGAATTTTCAATACATGTTATAAGACACCCAGCAAAAAAGATTTCCATGAAGTCCTGTAAATATTTTTATGAAGAACTTCTATGCTACAGTTTATATGCTTATAATTAGAGGAAAGGAATTGTGGTTGACTTGAATAGGTATTTGAGTTTTCAAATGAAAACAAAAGAGAGAATCCATGACAGAAAGAGTATATTTTCTAAAACTTATAACTTCAAAAGGACCATAGGTGCTAGACTACAATGGTGCTATTTAATGCCACTGTGGTCACATTTTTAACAAGTGAGTAAATTGCAAACCAGACTCCAGGCTATTTGTGGATAATGAATCATACAGAACTCTTCATATGTAAGCTTTTTGCTTTGTTTGCCATCAAAGTAATCTCACTTCAAAAGTAACTGATACAGAAAGAGGACTGGCTAGTGATCAGCCTGTGAGGCACATGCTCAACCTGTTAGGAAGGTAAATTACTCATGCAAGGTAATTGAGGGGTTTTTTTGCTGCTACAGGGAAATTTATAATCTATCCCATCTCCAGGATGAGAAACTTTCTATTTCTTTAAAACCAACATGGTCACTGTACTGGGAATTAATTCATGCTACTCAGCTAGACTATTATATATTTCCATTCTTGGCTGTTAGCTTGTTAATGTCTATGTTTCCTTTTAAAATGGAAATCCTATTTCAGAGGAAAGGCATTAGAGTCTTTCACACTGAGATTTCAAATAAACTAAGTCTATACATGAAGCTCCCAAAACCCAGGTAGTGGTTGAGGATAAAGATTTATCAGGCAGAAATATGGCTGGAGACAAATATTCAGACATACCCTGTAATGAGAAATGCAATTAGAAATGTAACTATGTATTCTTCTTGCTTTAAACAAGTTAAGTGTGTTTTTATTCATTTAACTAAACATCTTCAAGATATATATTTTTTTTCTCTTCAAAGTTGAGATAAGCTATTTAGAATCTTTGGGTGCACAGCTTCTCCAGTTGTCTCCCCAGAGCTATGTTAAGCAGTCCTTACCAGTGCCTACATACACATTGTATTGTCCTATCATTTCAAATCAAAAATACTACATTTTTTAAATAGAAAGATAAACAGAGAGGCAAAGAATTGAAGAAGAAAAAAACTGTTGAGAAGGATCTTAGTAAGAAAATTGAAACAGGAGGGAATGGTATGCAGAGAAAAATGCAAGTTCACACACCAAAGTTAGAGGATTTGGGATTAATTGAAATCCTCAAGTGGTGCATGGTAAGTGACTGCCTATTTAGAGCCAATAGATAGGTTTCCGTGAGGTTAAGGAAGCGAAAAATCCCATACGAAGCTAGTGAGATGTTAAATTCTAATTAGAAGTGTTAATTAAAAAAAAACATTTCCAATTTCATCATTGAGAGTGCTTTTGTTGTTCTGATTCTCTTTGCTACAGTGAATCCTAAGTATCCTAACTCATTTTGTCCCAATATTATTTACCACTTCTATAGGGTATAAAAAGTTGACTATGACTATAGGAGCATGGATTATTACTGTGGAACCTACTACAGTCTCTGTGATAAGAAGACTATCAGCATTTCCCCCATATGAGACTTTTCTGGGCTTGAAAACTGAAGACACAAAATTCACACTGGACTGAAACTTGGGTACATAATTTACCAGTCTGTAAAAAATGCCCTGTAAACTTTATGCATGCTAATTTGATTGAGCACATTTTAATTAACTGTACAAAAACCAGTTTGATTCCTTCAGTTTCATATGTTGTTTTGTGCAACACTAACTAAAAAAATGCAGTTATTTAAGTTTATATTTTGCAGGTCAGATACTTCTTTACTGAGGGCTCTCAGTACAAACCCTTTGAGAAAAATGGCCTTTAGTCCCCAGTATTGTATATAAAACTGCTTACTCACTATACACAGGCCATACTCCCACCTTGTGGGGTGGTAAAAACCCAGTAAGGAGGCTGATTGCAGCTAGACAGGCAATAAATTGCAACCGCCAGATTAGTGGCCTACATCAGGTAACTGACATAGTAAGGTGATCAACTAGACCCTTACCACTCTCCAGTGAGCACTCTGAGTTAGGGTCACAGTAAACATCTTCACTTGCAGTTCCTTAGTAATACTTTTATAGTACATCTCAGTGCTGATTAGCGTATTAAAATACACAAGCACCTACAAAGACCATACATACCTATTTCAAAATACATATTGTTTTAAAAAATATTTCACTAGATGTATCTAGAGGCACAAATCATTACTAGTTTATATAGTGATACACATATTCCTATGTGCTTCAAGTTCTTAAAAAAATGAAAGACATTCTAAATGCAGAGAACTCTGAAAACCACAAAAGCTAGAAAGCCACAGGATATGGCTCCTCTTGGACTGGTGCTCTTATTTCTCAGTATGGGGTGAAATTTAAACCATTTGAGGTATTTTGCAAAAGAAATCCAAAGCCCAATGCAAAAAAAAAAAA
>WAAB01007894.1:5136-40447 GCA_013389865.1 Piaya cayana
CTGTTTAGCCTGGAGAAGAGGAGGCTGAGGGGAGACCTCATTACTCTCTACAAATACCTGAAGGGAGGTTGTAGAGAGGAGGGAGCTGGCCTCTTCTCCCAAGTGACAGGGGACAGGACAAGAGGGAATGGCCTCAAGCTCCACCAGGGGAGGTTTAGGTTGGAGATTAGGAAGAAGTTTTTTACGGAAAGGGTCATTAGGCACTGGAATATGCTGCCCAGGGAGGTGGTTGATTCGCCTTCCCTGGAGGTGTTTAAGTCACGAGTAGACGAGATCCTGAGTGACATGGTTTAGTGTTTGGTGGGAATGGTTGGACTCGATGATCCGATGGGTCTCTTCCAACCCGGTGACTCTGTGATTCTGTGATATTGAAGTATTTTACTGCAAACACTGCTCAAATATTTTTTAATTAGAAACATAATAGACTGATGAGGATAATTATTCATTACAGAGTGTTCCTGTGTTTTAAAAATATTTCATTTAAGACTTAATGTCTTAAAATATGTAAACTTAACTTTTAATCAGACAACATCAGTTTCTACAACCTGTTTTCCAATCAATACTGCAATTACAGAGGAGTGAACAACACTCAGAAGCAAGAGACAGCTACTGATATGTCTCTGGTATAAAATTCCAGACTTTTTGAAGAAAATTAAACACACTTTTTTACCTTTAACTAAGGTAAAAGAAAAAAGGTTAAGGTTAAGGTAAAGGTTAGTTTTTTTTAACCTTTAACCTTTAGTAGCATAAATTGTCTAGAATATTATCTCTAAGAGAGGGGTGGTAACAGTTTATTTTCATTTTGATGCAGTCAAGCTTTCCTTTTCAATATTTTTTTCCAATAAATTTATGTTTTACTTTCAAAATATTGGAAAAAAATTATGGTTTTGGTTTAAAAAATAATTTACATTCTTTGACAAAAAATAACTTACAATTTTAACTCAAATGTAGAACTGTTTTAAAGATTTTAGCTATCACTGAAACAATTTGTTGATGATATTCCTGTGTCACCTATGGCATTTTGGAGAGAACGTATTCTTTTCAGAAGAGTTCAGGGAGGTACTATAAATTCCTTTTATGCATCTTGAAAATGTATGCACTTAAAAATAATTAAAACATGCTCTCAAGCATTATATTACAATTCTGCAGTTAGTGTATTATTAATGACAATTTAATTAAGTAGAAGGATGGAAAAAAAGAAAAGAAACAAGTATCTCCCCTATATTTTGATGCAAATGAATGCAGTCAGGTGTTGAAAAATAAATTGAAAAGAAAAGAAAACAAGCCCAAACAAAATAAAATAAAAACAGAACATGTATTTACAAGGAACAATAATTATTTTGTCCTTGGCTTGAAGAAGAAATTTCATGTCCTTTATTCAGATTGTCGTTATGTTCCACCAGGAGAACTTGGACAAACCATGAGGTATCCAATATTCAAGCTTACTAAATAATATCATCAAGAATGAAAGAATTAGCATTTACCTAGTGTGCAGTAGGTTTCCACATGTGTGAGGCTTTTCAGTTTCTTCCACAACTCACTACTTGTGGAAACTCTCATGTTCACTAGGATGCTCTGGACACCTTTTCATAAACCACTATCATCAGGTAAGATAGTTTTCCAGTCCTTACAAATTGCAAATAACTGATGAGTCTTTTGGGGTGGGGGGGTAGAAGTTGACCCAGTTGAACTTAACCACTCCAAAATCAGAACATACAGTTTCCGATCAGCAGAAAAACGGAAACCTACAACTTTGACAATGTCACAACTATGCTATTTCTTCAGGTTTTTTTGTATCTTATTTTCAGTTCTTATTTTCAGATTTACATAGCCCATGAGTAATGTCATTCTTATGAATCTTTGCCCTAGGGATATCCTGAATAATTTGAATTTGCTTATAACCACAGTAGTAATTTATCACTGCATTTAAGTATCTGAAATCCCAAAATATTCAAATGGACTAGAGGCATCATGAGACACAAAAATTGCAACCTATTCCTCTTTGTGAAGACAGTATATTTTTCCCCTCAGTCCCACTGCATACAAGGATAGTAAAAGACATTATTCTTCAAATATTACTTTTACCAAACACGAACAAATTAACTCTGGTAGTAAAAACCACTAAATAACACTAACTGTAATGTCCTGGGCTTACTTTGTATTTCCACAGATTACTAGAAACATTTTTCATAGTACCTCATTGGCTGTGGGTTAGATCACAGTTGTTATCTTGATTCTGTATTTGCTTCAATTATTCCAGGTACCCCTTCAATTTCCTCCATGATACAAACAATGAATTTTACCTAGATCAAGCAGCTGTCAACTACCTAACTCAGAGATCTTCTGTATCAATTATCCTCTTTCTGGCTTGTTCTGAACACCTGAAAAGAAATCACAGACTAAAATTTGGGCAGACTGGAAACGCACCTGCATGACCAATGAAGCTCCTGAAAGGCAATGTTTCCCCCTCAGACAGCAGGAACTATGTGTACCATATGACATGCATAACAACTTCAATTTAAAGATACCAACTTGGCATAGTTAAGTTCATACTGTGAAAGTGTGTGTGAAATGTAGAGGAAGATTTTCCAAGTGTGGTTTCAAATGCCATTGCTAGTATTATCTGCCCATTGGTAGGGGAGTCTCTTTGACTCTCATGTTGTATGATATCTGATACAGTCACAGTGAAAATAAATACCAGAAGAGTGCTTCTGTGTTTCCCAGTCATTGAAATGCCACAGCAAAAAACACCCCTAGTAAAGCTACAACTACTTATCTGTTTTAATTCCCCACTGCTCTGCTCTCTGAGCTCTGTGACACATAAGGGGTTCAGTGTGGCAAAACAAGGCTTCAGATAATAGTATACAAAAGTTACTCTCTGATTTTTAAGAATTTAAGCCAAAACACCAAGGCATAACAACATGGCTGATGGGTTGGTTAGCACTTGAAATACCCAGAGACGAAAATGATTTGTTGGTGTTGATCTTGATCTTAACCAACACTAAAAGAAAACATTCCTCTTGAATCTGCTTTCTGTGAGAGAATGCAAAGTGTGTAACAGAGATGTAGTGTTTGTAAAGGCAGGGATATGGACAGCTTCAGCCATAGGCATGTTGCAGTCTAAATTTGATAAACTCTTCTGAAGCAGTGAAGTGTCTTCCCTATTAGTTGGGGCCTAGGGGAGAGATTGGGGAGGAAACATTTCTCTTCTCACATGACTGCCCCAGTGCAAGTACCATGTCCAAATTATACCACTCTTTTATAAAATAAAGTCTGAAGAAATAAACACTGGAAACAATAAATTTGAGTATAATTTATGACTATTAGTTTGACATAGTAGAACTTATTGTAATATCTAATGAAAGATTTTCTTTCAAAGTGTTTTTTCTAAAATAAAAAAAAATGCTCCAATGTTTCCCTATTCTCTCAAAACAGTTTTTGTGGTAAGAAAGATCGATTTACCAACATGTTCCTTCAGTGACACTGTATTCTTTCATGCACAACCAGTTTGATACCAATTGTTAGATGAGTTTTATATCTTTTGCAATAGAGTAAGCAAAAAGAAAGTGTTGTTTAAAATATTCTCTTTGTGATTTACTTTTACTGAAGACACCTTGAAGAAAAGGCAGAAGTAGTGTGTTGCAATGAAATGGCACTATTTCCTAAAGTTTCAGCTTGATAATATATGCTTAATGTATTTTATAAATATGTATAATTTGATTTTGTGGTACAACTTTCCAAAAAACAACTCAAGGCATTTGTACAAGACATAAAAAAATCTTCCAGAATTATTCTTAACCTTAGTTAGGTTGGGATCAGGATCATTCCACAAAAAAATATCTCATGCGTAATATATGTCACTCACAAAAGAAGGGCAGTTGGAGCCTGAGTCATGCAAAGAAGCCCAGAGAAACAACACAGAGCACAATATATAAGTTGAGATTATAACGATTCCTGTTATTCCTGTGTGAACAGATCTATTTAAGCATCCACATCCTGTGCTTCTTCACTTCACATCACAGCATCTTATGTTTGCTTTTTCATCATCAAAACTTTACTGCAAGGCACACATCAATATAGAAATCTTGAAAAATCTCTTCTATGTTTAATTTCATGTCTCATCTACCAGGATGTAAACAAGAAAACCACCAATTTAACTGATTGTTTCATCTCCTTGTGACATTTCNATCCCAAAATATTCAAATGGACTAGAGGCATCATGAGACACAAAAATTGCAACCTATTCCTCTTTGTGAAGACAGTATATTTTTCCCCTCAGTCCCACTGCATACAAGGATAGTAAAAGACATTATTCTTCAAATATTACTTTTACCAAACACGAACAAATTAACTCTGGTAGTAAAAACCACTAAATAACACTAACTGTAATGTCCTGGGCTTACTTTGTATTTCCACAGATTACTAGAAACATTTTTCATAGTACCTCATTGGCTGTGGGTTAGATCACAGTTGTTATCTTGATTCTGTATTTGCTTCAATTATTCCAGGTACCCCTTCAATTTCCTCCATGATACAAACAATGAATTTTACCTAGATCAAGCAGCTGTCAACTACCTAACTCAGAGATCTTCTGTATCAATTATCCTCTTTCTGGCTTGTTCTGAACACCTGAAAAGAAATCACAGACTAAAATTTGGGCAGACTGGAAACGCACCTGCATGACCAATGAAGCTCCTGAAAGGCAATGTTTCCCCCTCAGACAGCAGGAACTATGTGTACCATATGACATGCATAACAACTTCAATTTAAAGATACCAACTTGGCATAGTTAAGTTCATACTGTGAAAGTGTGTGTGAAATGTAGAGGAAGATTTTCCAAGTGTGGTTTCAAATGCCATTGCTAGTATTATCTGCCCATTGGTAGGGGAGTCTCTTTGACTCTCATGTTGTATGATATCTGATACAGTCACAGTGAAAATAAATACCAGAAGAGTGCTTCTGTGTTTCCCAGTCATTGAAATGCCACAGCAAAAAACACCCCTAGTAAAGCTACAACTACTTATCTGTTTTAATTCCCCACTGCTCTGCTCTCTGAGCTCTGTGACACATAAGGGGTTCAGTGTGGCAAAACAAGGCTTCAGATAATAGTATACAAAAGTTACTCTCTGATTTTTAAGAATTTAAGCCAAAACACCAAGGCATAACAACATGGCTGATGGGTTGGTTAGCACTTGAAATACCCAGAGACGAAAATGATTTGTTGGTGTTGATCTTGATCTTAACCAACACTAAAAGAAAACATTCCTCTTGAATCTGCTTTCTGTGAGAGAATGCAAAGTGTGTAACAGAGATGTAGTGTTTGTAAAGGCAGGGATATGGACAGCTTCAGCCATAGGCATGTTGCAGTCTAAATTTGATAAACTCTTCTGAAGCAGTGAAGTGTCTTCCCTATTAGTTGGGGCCTAGGGGAGAGATTGGGGAGGAAACATTTCTCTTCTCACATGACTGCCCCAGTGCAAGTACCATGTCCAAATTATACCACTCTTTTATAAAATAAAGTCTGAAGAAATAAACACTGGAAACAATAAATTTGAGTATAATTTATGACTATTAGTTTGACATAGTAGAACTTATTGTAATATCTAATGAAAGATTTTCTTTCAAAGTGTTTTTTCTAAAATAAAAAAAAATGCTCCAATGTTTCCCTATTCTCTCAAAACAGTTTTTGTGGTAAGAAAGATCGATTTACCAACATGTTCCTTCAGTGACACTGTATTCTTTCATGCACAACCAGTTTGATACCAATTGTTAGATGAGTTTTATATCTTTTGCAATAGAGTAAGCAAAAAGAAAGTGTTGTTTAAAATATTCTCTTTGTGATTTACTTTTACTGAAGACACCTTGAAGAAAAGGCAGAAGTAGTGTGTTGCAATGAAATGGCACTATTTCCTAAAGTTTCAGCTTGATAATATATGCTTAATGTATTTTATAAATATGTATAATTTGATTTTGTGGTACAACTTTCCAAAAAACAACTCAAGGCATTTGTACAAGACATAAAAAAATCTTCCAGAATTATTCTTAACCTTAGTTAGGTTGGGATCAGGATCATTCCACAAAAAAATATCTCATGCGTAATATATGTCACTCACAAAAGAAGGGCAGTTGGAGCCTGAGTCATGCAAAGAAGCCCAGAGAAACAACACAGAGCACAATATATAAGTTGAGATTATAACGATTCCTGTTATTCCTGTGTGAACAGATCTATTTAAGCATCCACATCCTGTGCTTCTTCACTTCACATCACAGCATCTTATGTTTGCTTTTTCATCATCAAAACTTTACTGCAAGGCACACATCAATATAGAAATCTTGAAAAATCTCTTCTATGTTTAATTTCATGTCTCATCTACCAGGATGTAAACAAGAAAACCACCAATTTAACTGATTGTTTCATCTCCTTGTGACATTTCTGGTTCACTTGCCTGTTGCATTCTTCTTTGATGAACACATAAAAGAGAGTACATATTGTAGAACTTGTCCCAGGCTTTTCTCAACAGGACATTAAATGTATATATGTACTTTACACAGCTTTAGTATGCTGTGTAAGGCTGAAGTCCAAGAGTTCCTCTTTCAATTTGTGCATTATTATTTATGATACTCATTGTGAAAGGTTGATAAAATACAATGAGGTTTTTTTTTCTGTCATGATCATCGTTTGCACAAAGCCAAGCTATGAAAGAAGTAACTCAGTCATACACAAGGGGATTGTTTGCATGTGTTACTTATGTAACATACTTGAGAGAGTGCTGAGATGGAGCTGGTCCATCTCACGTTAAGTGGCATCTAAGAAAATAAATAATTTGCTCAAGGTCACATGAGTTAGTCATTCTAGAGTACAAAATCCTCACACCTTTAATATCCCAAGGTCACCTTAATTATTGCATCATTTGTAATTCATATACTGATATCCAAATGCACAGGTTTAAGAAGATTTTCTATATTACACTCAGAGATGTTTTCCTGACTGATTCCTTCAGGATCCCTGGAAAATTTTTGCCACCTCAAGGAGCAGCTGTCTATTCCCATCCAGTCTCTCAGAGGCCTGAGACCGTGCCATTACCCAGGAACATATCCCTTGTATATGCCTGACCACTACCATAACTAAGTGTGAAGCCCAGTAAGGCCTTAGGGTTTGCTGTTGAGGAAGGCATTGAACAAAGCTGGAGGATGGGTTTTTTTCAGCTTTTCATTAAAAAAAAATGTTCCCTGGTACTTGAACTTAAGCTTGTACTGTTTCCAAGAGACTGGATGTTTTTCACTGCTCTACTCAGTTACATTTGAATGCGCAGAGTGGTTTTGGAGCAACTCTCAAACGTTGAGGGAAGAGGGAGTATTTGGCTAATGCATAAACTTAGTCCCTCTGCTGTTAAAGTTTTGTTGCTGTTTCCCACAAAGAGAGAAGCATATCAAAATATCAATAAAATAGTTAGGACTCATACTTCAGGTACCAGGAGCTGTTGATACCACGTGCTATGGTGAAGCACACAATTTATTTGTGTATGATGAAGGGCTAGATAGCAGCATCTAAAAAGATATTAAAACCATCAGAAAAAAATATATTACAGTAGCCAAGAACACTTCTACATCCAGCAAAAATTTTATTTGGGATGTACCCAAGACATAACTGTAGGCGGTATTAAAGTAAAATTTAATTTCTAGTTAAGATTATTTTCCTCAAAAATTAGTAGTATCTAAAATACATTAGAAATGCTTAAATGTATTACACTTTACCCAGACTACAGCTCACAGGCAAAAGAGATGCAACTTGGTGGGCAAGTAGAGGAGACTGGAAGAAGAAAAGGAAGAGGAGGATTGAAAAACATTACTCTATGTGAACAATGACTTTATGTGCAATTCCCTTAAAATCAGATTAGCCTTGCTTTAAGATGAACTAACATTAATGCCTTGCAAACACAGACAAAAACTGAGCTTAACAAATCATGCAATCACATAATAATGAAGGTAGAGTACTTCTTGTAACTGTGTCAGAATATATTCTTAAGTAAGTTAGCTTGGGTTTAGCACATGTGATAATTGAAACTTACATTTATTTCAATCCAAATAAAACTGATATTGAATTACACTGAACACGGAAAAAGTTATACCAGAAACTACCCTGAAAGATCCAACCTCCAGAGGAAAAAGGAGCAATTAGAGAAGTTTACGTGGCCAGTTGCAGAATCTGATCATGTAGAAACTATATTCATTTAGATTCCAGAAGCACTTTTTTTTTGCTATAATCAGCTATTGCACTTTTCCCAGTCTTTTATTAGGCTGTCTGTGTTCCTTTAATCTTGCTTTATGTCCCTGACTCTCACATCTTATGTGATTTTAATTAACAGACACAAGAAGAAGTTTATTCACAAGGAAAAAACAACCATCTTACTCCCAAAACCATCATCAGCTTAACTATCAAAGACCTTCTGGTTACAACTTGTTACTAACTATATATTTTTTTTGCACAAACCTATTTCTTTCACCTTGCTATAAGGCATTTATATTTTTGTGATGTCATCCTTGTATTACCACACTTAGATTGAGAAACAGTTTATGCAGTACAACTCCATAGCCAGAGAAAAGGATAAGAAGGTTGTTTTGTGGAATCAAACTCTATAACTCCGTTAAGGGTTATTAAGCTAGTATGCGTTTATTCGCTGGCCGGTGTGAGGGAGTAATCCTCCTAACTCGCACACCGAACAGTCTAACAAGCAGATAGTTATAGTGTGAAGACATGCCTATTCATAAGCACCTATTACATATTCATGACCTTTCCCACCTCTTATTATAATTAGATTCGAGAAGCTTCTTCTATACTTGCGCAGGTACAGTCTCATCCTGGTCGAGCTGCAGCTGTTTTCTGCATCCCAGCTTCTCCTTTATCAGTGAATGTCTGTGAATGAGCTTCTCTTTTATCAACATCCAAGGTCTTCAAGGCCTTTACTAGCAGACAATGCGTACTTCAGTAAACTAAGCTGTCTAAGTTTACGTAACTTTTATGCCCACACATCAAGGTCATTATTCATAGTAGTTTAATTGTGTGGAGTGTCTTTATCCCTGTTTCTCCAACAGAGAAAATTCTTGACTGCTTTTAGGTCTTCTTTTGCTGCAGCTTATAGTAGTCATTTCAGCCTCACTCTAAAGAATGATAGAAGTCATTCTTGCCTCTATATTATTGCCTCGTCTCTTTTTCAAGACTTTGAGTCTAGAGAATATTATGAACTAGAACTCCAGAACAGAGGAGTCAGTCTCTGCAATATGTAGATGATAGTCATGCTGCTGGCACATAAGTGTCCTACCTGTCTTGACAAATCAAACTGGTTCTCTGTTTCACTGTACCTCCTGCATCTCTGTGTCAAACTTTGTCTCATTTGGAATTGTAAAAAACCAAACAACAAAACAGTAAAAGAAAGGATTAAAAGATTAAAAAATATATACATCCACACTTCCTCTAAGAAATTTCAATACAACTTTTCAATACGAGCTGGTAATCAAATTCTGTATAGCAAATACGAACCATTCAGAGATTCAAGTAAAACACTTATAGAAAAAAATACCTATCTGTTGCTTCTCCAAGTTGGAATAAAAAGAGGTCACAAGGAAGAACCATTTTAGCATATTCAGTCTTAAAATTTTAATATTTACCTATCCTTTTTCATTAGGTCTCCTTGAAAACAACTGTGAAACCCATAAGTTATGGACAAGACGTGTTATTTATTTTGTTCCATATCTGAAATGTTTTCTAACATAAAAGCACATGATTGCAATATACCTGCCAGATGGGTAATGTATTCATAGTCCTCAGGAAAATGGTGCTGAAACAGAGTGTTGAAAAAGCATGCTAATGCTATTCCAAAAATGCCATTGCAACTGAGACTGGCCCATTTTATCTATCTGAAGTCTCATCTGTAATAATGTAATGAAGTGACATTTAAGTAGACATGTAACAGATATTGCTTTGGTCTGCTGCCTATGAGGGAACAATGAGAATGACATCGGAAGCTGGAAGATCTTGCCAGAACAAAAATACTGTAATGATACAAAAGGGAATGGTTCATTTCAACCTTCAACACAACAGAAAGAAACAAAATTGTATTTTTTATATACAATCTTTTCTTTCAAAACTGTTGATAAGTTGTCTTGATTTCCTTGGTGTGTTCACTGTGTGAGTTAGCTATTCTTAATGCTCAGAAAAACAAATTTAAAACTTAGAAATGTGTTAACTTCTAAATATTTAATTTTGTTAGTTCTGCTATTATATATATAGGAGATCACCATCATAATGCCAGATGTCAGTTGCTAGGTGGCTGTAATATTACTTCACACAGACTCTTCTGTGAAAGGGAGATCAAGGGAGGACTATCTATGATGCTTGTTTCAATTACTCTGTTCCAATTACTCTGTTCCTGCCATCACAAAAATTGTTCATCAATGATCTCCATAGCCAAAGGGACAAATCCAGTTCAGCAAAGTGAAATAGAAGATTTAGATCATAACCACTGCATTCTTGACCCTGAGACACTTGTACAGTTACAGGAAGGTTATCAAATCAAACACAAGACCTTTCAAGAATTTATACTGATACTGAATATTTTAAATTCTGTCCAAATTCAACTTGTAGCTATAGTCAATGCTGATAGTTTAAAAACAGATTTGCAGAAGCTTGGTAAAATATTTGAAAATGTGTGATAAATTAAAATCCCTTTCAAATTATGTTTTTGAGGTTTTAAATAGGATATAAGATGTTGCAGCAATTAAACTGCCCTCTCCTTTTCAATATGTCATGTCAGATACTGAATATCCCCAAGGATGGAAATTCCTCAACCTCCCTGGGCAACCTATGCCAGTGCTCTATCTTCGTCGTGGTAAAAAAAAGTTTTTCTTTATGGAGGGATCTCTTGTGTTTCAGTCTGTGTTCATCACTTCTTTTCCTACCACTGGGAATGACCTAAGGGAACTACATCCTTTTGATAGCCTCCTTTCATGTATTTATGTGAATTTAAATGATCCCTGATGAGCCTTCTCTTCTCCAAGCAGAACAGCCCCAGTTCTCTCTGCCTTTCCTCATAGAAGAGATGCTTCTCTCTCTTAATTAATCTTGTGGGCCTTCCCTGGACTTTATCCAGTAAACCTATGTCAGTCTTGTACCAGGGAGTTCAGAACTCCATATGGCACTCCAGGTGTTCCAACAACAGTGTTGAACAGAGGGGAAGGATCACCTCCCTTGACGTACCGTCAATACTTTACCTAAAGCAGCCAAGCCTTCTTTGCAGTAAGGCCACTTTGTTGGCATGTGTTCAGCCTGACACCAACCAAGACCCCCAGGTATTCTTCTGCAAAACTTCTGTACAGTCAAGTGGCCCCTGGCATTTGTTGCTGCCTGGGTTGTTCCTCTCCAGTTGAAGGACTTTGCACTTCCCTTTGTTGAACTTCATGAGAATCCTGTTGGTTCATTTATCCAGTCTTTTAAGGTCCCTCTGTTTGGCAAAATCCTCTAGCAATATCAGTCACTACTCCCAAATTTGTGTCGTCAGCAAACTTTCTGTGGGTATGCTATTCCATCATCCAGATCATTAATGAAAATGTTTAACTGGAGTAGGATTGAGAGGAAGGTCTTTGGCCTGTAGTTCCCTGGATTCTCCTTCTTGGCCATTTGGAAGATAGGAGTGACATTTTCTTTCCTTCAGTCCTCAGGCCACTGTCCTGATCACCATGATTTTTCAAAGATAATTGAGAGTGACCTTGTAATGACATCAGCCAGCTCCCCCAGTCATTGTGGCTGTGTTGTGTCAGGGTTTATGACTTTAATGTATGCCTAGTTTGCTTAAGTATTCCCTGACCTGATCCCTGAAATATATTACAGTTACTTTATTATTAACCAGAGACAAAGTGCCCGATTCCTACAGCAGTGGTATAGGAAGGAAGGAATATAACCATTAAAGTAAATTAACCTTTTAATCTTGAATACACCCGTGGATAGTTTTCTTATATATATGCTGTAATAATTGCACAGTAAGGATCTGTTCACTCAGATGGAATAAAGGACAAGAATAAATGTTTTCTTTTTAATGTTTCTTCCCTCCTTTTAATGACTGTCATGCACAGGCATGTTTTCAGGTTCTGGAAACTTTGATGTAAAGATTTAACTTTGCAGATACTTGTCTTTTTGTTGCTCCTGGTGGGCATAGGATTTAACATGTGCATGAACATGCACAAGATACCACCACACACAGGAGACATCCATCCTCAAGATGAAACCAGCCATGACAGTACTGCAAATATTTATGAAATACCCATGTTTCTAAGTCTTGTTGAGTCTTAGGGTAAAATTAGCCTGTTGAAAAACAATTGTTGTCATCAGGTTGAAAGCCTACTGGTTGAAATTCATTCAAACCTATACATTTAATAAAGTTATCTATAAAAGATAACATCACTATCACTAGCAATTCCTACTGTTCTAAATGCTTTCTGTTTATAGAAGTAATTAATTAATTAATTAATGTAATTAAATAATTAAGTAATTAAGTAGTTAATTTTTTTTCCCCTTTTCAGTCCTGCAATCAGAAGAATGTCATGAAGCTGATATTTTCAGCTTGGGAAAAAGTTAAGCTAAGTGGCAGTAATAGTTACCCCTGAGCTGCATTTCCAAAGCAGATGGTTTACTTTAATGCTTATGGCAAGAGAAGGGGAAAGGAGTCTATCTGTGCACTGAACAAAAAGCCACAGTAGAACTATGTAAGTGCATTCTGTTCCTCCTCCAAATCAATATTTTCATATTCAAAATGTTTTTGAAGACTGAGACCATAATTTCAAGTGATCTTGTTTCAAACAACTGCCTTAAACCATAAATAATAGAATTCTTTTTCTGGCTTAATAAGCGTCTGAAAGAATGGCAAGCAGAAAATCTGCATGTTCATAATGAAACTTCCTTGAATAAGTAAGATTTTCTAGAGGAATCAGAAAATGCTTGTATTCTCTCCTCTAAAAAAGCCAAAAGAACACATTATTTCACCTAGTTGTTTAAAGGCAAACAGGTTTTAAGGGATTACTTGGCAACTGCCAGAGTTGAAGATATCATATTCTGAGTTCTTTTGAACAGATGTCCTTGATTTTCAGAATTATCACAGAGAAAATTTAATCAAAGAAAAAAAGAGTTAAATTGAATCCTGTTGCTGTTTCACTATCTATTAAACTGCAAACATGCACTCTCTCCTCCTCTTTAATACAAATATGAAAACACTTACAGCACTGTTTTGGCTAAAATAAAATGGAAAACTATTACCACCAGTCACCTAATTGAGATGAGAGCAATTACTATTGGCAGGGAATTGCTAGAAATCCTGTGTTTGTATACATTTAAGCTTCTAGCCATCATACTGATTTATTGTATTCAGATTAAAAAGAGAAAAATGCAAAATAAACATATTACTTGCCCACAAATGAGCTACTGTGAATATCAGTTTTCTTACATATTTGTCATTCAGTTCTTTATGAAAAAAGAGAATGTAACATGAATCTCACAGAGAGTTCTTTTTACTGTAATAACACTGGTGCTTTTTGATTGTTTAAAATGAATTACAAATATATAAAATAATTGTGGCTCTGCACTTTGAGGATTATATTTTATATAAAGTAATTGTGGCTCTGCCAGTTTCCTAGATAAATCCAGTTGTTATTTTAAGTTGTAATCTTGTCCTCAGGAAGTAAGATTCTGTAAAACAGCTAGTTGAAAATGAAATCTAAAGGAAAAGCTCTGAAAGATTCTGAACATTTGAGTGTATAAAAAAAATCACATATTGCATAACACACTTTTGTGAGGGAAAACAGTCATTTGAAACTCCATTGCTATGTAATAAATGATGCCAGGTAACTCATCAGGACACTCCTTTGAATCCCTAATGCAACGCAATCCCTGTTTCTAAAAAGGAAGTCACCTAGAATCTCCCATCAAAAATTTAAAACACCATCCTCAAAATACTATCCTCTCCCTCAAAGAAGTCTCCAAAAATGGATGGATCTCTTTATTGTAGCTGGAGCCTGCTCTAGAAAAGAGCATGCAGTTACCACAACAGCCATGAAATGTCCTCTCATCCCTACACAAGCCTTGTCTGTGTCATACATGGAGCATGGCTGAGCTCTTTCACCTTTCTTATCTTCAGTGGCATTAGTAAGGACAAACTGCTAGCTCTTCTGCATCCCCTCAACAGTAAATTTAGCCTTATGGCAGCTGAAGGTTGATGAAGTCTCATCTATAAGTTATTTAGAAGGATAGATACATGTGTGTATATATATGTATTTCTCCCTTTAATTACAAACTCTGGAATGAGCTGGCTGTTTGTGTGTTTTGAAAGCAGGCATTATCCTTCCATCTTTTTCTGAGCAGTATGCAGGACAGACAGAAAGCCAGTCCACCCCAGGAGATGATCTGAAGCAGGGATTGTGTCTTGGTGAATATGTGTTTTCTATGGCTCTGTTTTCACTGCTCATTTGCCTGCAAATGGAGAACGAGAGAAAACCTTGCTTTGCACACTAGTTTGCAACGGAGTCATACTACCTGGGTATATAGCAGGTTACAGCTACTGCATGCTATGGCTCAAAAGAACTTCAGATATCATCCCAGTAGATACTGAAAATGTGTTCTTTTTTTTTTCTCTTTTAACGAGGAAAGTTAGTTCGATAACACAGGTGCAGGCTTCAGTGCTTTCTACCACACCAGGAGAATAAAAATATTTGGACCTATGGAAACTGAGATTATAGTAGAAAAATAATACAAAATCAGATTTAAATTCATGTTTTACAGAGGAATTGGAAGATACAGTCAGTTGTTCAATCACTGAGGTGTGACCTGGAAGTAACTGGATCAATCTTGTTAGTATCAGTGGGATCACAGTTCACATGGAATTTCTTTCCATGTTTAAATGATTCATAGTGTATTGATTTAATGAAGTGTCTTGCACATACATATTCCAAGTTGTAACCAGCTGTAATGTGCCTGAGAGATGGTGTATTGGTAAGGACTGCCAGTATATCACTACAGAGAGAGTGGGGGTGAGTACATCTGGTGACAGAAAAGATGAAACAGGCACTGAGGGCTTAGATATTCCAAAGTCTAGTCAATTGCAAATGAACACTATACCATTTATAAGAGCTGAGGGTTCATTAGCCCAGCTGAAGTGCATTTATACCAATGCACACAGCATGTGCAAAAAGCAGGAATTGGAAGCTGTTGTAGGGCAAGGAGATCACAACGTAGTTGCCATCGTGGAACATGGTGGGATGACTCATATAACTGGAATGCAGCTATGATGGGGTATAAACTCTTCAGACAGGACAGGAAGCATAGGAGAGGTGGTGGGGTAGTCCTCTAATAATAACTGTCCTACTCCACTACAGTTTAAACATATGATGTCTTGGGAGAATATTGGAAGTTATAATATACACAGTAGATAGAAGGCAATTCAAGTTATAATTTCAACATTGGCCAATTTCAGCTGTCTGAACTGTAGTCAGTTGTTGGTACATCCTCCTTCTCTGCTAGTCCTTTTTTGTGGGTTAACCTTAGCTAGCTGCCAGGCACTACCAAGGTGCTCTATAAATCCTCTTACTCAATTGGACAGAAGGAGAAGTATGCTACAAATAGGCTTGTGGACTGAGATAATGTCAGGGGAAGATCACTCACCAATTACTGTTACGGGCAAACCAGACTCAGCTCAGGGAAAGTAATTTAACATATTATCAATCAAATCAGTGTAGGATAATGAGAAATAAATCCTGATATTAAAACATCTTCCCCCCTCCACTATTCTTCTTTTCCTGCTGTCAGCTTCACTTCCAGTTTCTCTCACTACTCCCTCAACTAGCACAGGGAGACAGGGAACGAGGATTGTGAACATTTTATCATATATTGCTTCTGCTGCTCCTTTCTCCACATACTCTTCTTCTGCTCCAGCATGGGATCCCACCCATGGGAGGCAGTCCTTCATGAACTTCTCCAGTATGTGTCCTTTCCAAGAACTACAGAGTCATTTTTGTTTTGCACAGAGGCCTCATAAAGTTCTTTATTACAAGCATCACCAGAAATAACAGCTTTTCTCCCCCAAACCTATTAGCAAAATACTGTCCAGCTGACAGTAGAAAAGAACAGTGTTTGATATTTCAAAACCCAACAGTCTAACAGCTTGATTGTTTGGATGACTAGTTCTTTTTGTAGTGAATCACACAGTGAATAGGGACAGCAAGGCATCAAAAAAGAAACCCAAAATGAAGAGAAAAGATGAAAAGAAAAGAGAAGCCAGCCACCTTGCTTGAGTATCCTTTATGAGATTGTGTTAGAAATTCAGAAGTGCAAAGATTGTGGTCCTTTTCCAGATAATTGTAAGATTAATGTTGTATTACACATCTTGTAGGAGGTGTGTGCCTAATGAAATGACTAATATGGTGTTAAGTGTTGATTAACTTGCTCATTGTTCATTAGTTGAGACCCTACTGCAGCAGCACAGGACCACTAGATTGTGAGATATCTTGCATATTCTTTGCATTAACTGCGCAAGAGGTCAAAGGAAGCTCGCGGTTTCTTACATGCAAGAGCCCACACAAGTTCTGCAAACGTGTACTGCAANTGAAACAGGCACTGAGGGCTTAGATATTCCAAAGTCTAGTCAATTGCAAATGAACACTATACCATTTATAAGAGCTGAGGGTTCATTAGCCCAGCTGAAGTGCATTTATACCAATGCACACAGCATGTGCAAAAAGCAGGAATTGGAAGCTGTTGTAGGGCAAGGAGATCACAACGTAGTTGCCATCGTGGAACATGGTGGGATGACTCATATAACTGGAATGCAGCTATGATGGGGTATAAACTCTTCAGACAGGACAGGAAGCATAGGAGAGGTGGTGGGGTAGTCCTCTAATAATAACTGTCCTACTCCACTACAGTTTAAACATATGATGTCTTGGGAGAATATTGGAAGTTATAATATACACAGTAGATAGAAGGCAATTCAAGTTATAATTTCAACATTGGCCAATTTCAGCTGTCTGAACTGTAGTCAGTTGTTGGTACATCCTCCTTCTCTGCTAGTCCTTTTTTGTGGGTTAACCTTAGCTAGCTGCCAGGCACTACCAAGGTGCTCTATAAATCCTCTTACTCAATTGGACAGAAGGAGAAGTATGCTACAAATAGGCTTGTGGACTGAGATAATGTCAGGGGAAGATCACTCACCAATTACTGTTACGGGCAAACCAGACTCAGCTCAGGGAAAGTAATTTAACATATTATCAATCAAATCAGTGTAGGATAATGAGAAATAAATCCTGATATTAAAACATCTTCCCCCCTCCACTATTCTTCTTTTCCTGCTGTCAGCTTCACTTCCAGTTTCTCTCACTACTCCCTCAACTAGCACAGGGAGACAGGGAACGAGGATTGTGAACATTTTATCATATATTGCTTCTGCTGCTCCTTTCTCCACATACTCTTCTTCTGCTCCAGCATGGGATCCCACCCATGGGAGGCAGTCCTTCATGAACTTCTCCAGTATGTGTCCTTTCCAAGAACTACAGAGTCATTTTTGTTTTGCACAGAGGCCTCATAAAGTTCTTTATTACAAGCATCACCAGAAATAACAGCTTTTCTCCCCCAAACCTATTAGCAAAATACTGTCCAGCTGACAGTAGAAAAGAACAGTGTTTGATATTTCAAAACCCAACAGTCTAACAGCTTGATTGTTTGGATGACTAGTTCTTTTTGTAGTGAATCACACAGTGAATAGGGACAGCAAGGCATCAAAAAAGAAACCCAAAATGAAGAGAAAAGATGAAAAGAAAAGAGAAGCCAGCCACCTTGCTTGAGTATCCTTTATGAGATTGTGTTAGAAATTCAGAAGTGCAAAGATTGTGGTCCTTTTCCAGATAATTGTAAGATTAATGTTGTATTACACATCTTGTAGGAGGTGTGTGCCTAATGAAATGACTAATATGGTGTTAAGTGTTGATTAACTTGCTCATTGTTCATTAGTTGAGACCCTACTGCAGCAGCACAGGACCACTAGATTGTGAGATATCTTGCATATTCTTTGCATTAACTGCGCAAGAGGTCAAAGGAAGCTCGCGGTTTCTTACATGCAAGAGCCCACACAAGTTCTGCAAACGTGTACTGCAAGTCCCCAAAAATCAATGGATCAGATGGCAGCAGAAGCAAGAGTAACTGACTGGTTTCATGGACCAATCCATAGCATCAAGTTTTCAGCTCTGGCAGTGATTAGAAAGTATCATTGTAACTATCATATATAGGGAGGAGTGCCATCTTGCTATGAAGGAAGTGTCGCATGGATGTATATGCCTCAAGACCTGCCATGCAGAGAAATGGTGACCTGTCTCTCAGTAAGTGAGGAGGAAGCACAATTTCAGAAGTTGTCTGGGGAAGACAAGGAAGATGTGTAGAGTGTGACAGGAGGGAATCTAAACCAGCTTCTTGAGGCTTTTTCTCAACACAGTGCCACATGAAAAGAGAAGGCCAGCCTTTGAAGGGTCCAAAGATAGTTCACTGTAATATAGTTACTGCACTAGTACATGAAATTACTCTACTTACAATTATATAGAAGCCTCTACTTTTCCCCATATGTTGACTTTGAACTGCATTTTCTAATCAAGTATTTCTTTAAATTGCAGGCTCCAGACCCTGGAGTTGTATTAAAAAGGCTGACACAGAAATCAGTGACTCCAACACAACTCCCTGAAAATCATGTGGAATCAAAGACAAACAAAAAGACCAATGTAGAAAGTATGAACTTTTAGCCACACCTGAAGCCAGAGAAATTCTCCTCCCAAGTCCTTGTGAGAATTTAATTTCTTAATTTGCAAATGATGCCAAATGTTCCCTTCTTTAAAATGGACCACTCTTGACAATCAGAAGCCTGCTTCAGCTTAGAGAAGAAAAGGTTTCTCTTATTCTGTTTCTTTTCTTACATATCTATAAGTTCGTCAAAGGAGGACACAAAGGACAACAGAAAATGAACTCCAAAAGAGCTGGCAGCTGTGGTTAAAGTCTCTTTACATCTACAAAATATTGTTACACATTCGTTCACAATTTTACTACTCAAAGTAGTTCACCATAGTAATTAATGAATGCCATACTTCACCCTATGTAATTAATGCAGCAGTGTCTGCTTCATAACTTTGTGAACATGGCATCATTTGATTTACTTGTCTTTATACGCTTGTTGCTATCAGGTGCTTGGGAAATCGTTTTTTTACCAATAGATTCTAGGAGAATCTGTTCTGTGATCTTCCCAGGCACAGAGGTAAGGCTGATAGGTCAGTAGTTCCCAGGGTCAAATGTTATCAGAAACATATATATATATAAAAGAGTGGCCTGCTGTAACTAATTACATAAAGCCGATAACAACTAATAGTCTTAAATCATTAACACAGACTTAACAGTGCATGAGATGATGGTGATTCTGACTCTTATGCTGTTATTTCAGAGGGGAGTTGACTATCAGAAGAAGCTGAGACACCAAGAATGAGGATAGGCTTTGAAAACAGATTATTATAGCTAAATTCACAAGAGACAGAGAAAATAAAATTGGTAAGATTCGTAACCTGACTACTGACAGAGTTGGGATTTTCTGCATAACTTTTTGAACTTTACATGGCTATTTTCTGCTTTACAATCACCTCCTGAAGAAGACGGTTTCTGATCTATCAACCAGACAGATAGGCTGGTCCTAAGTAGTGACTACTCAGTGCTTTAAATACTAAAATTCTTGTCAAAATACTCTAATTCTTATAAATATGAAATATCTCTTTTTTAAAAAAAAAATTGACTATTTTTTTTTCTTGTTTGTTAGTTTGTTTTATTTATATGAACACTGTTAACCACATTTAGCCTTTCAGTCCTAGGCTTTGTTCTGAACATTCTTCTGGGAAACAAGATCTGACATGCAGCAATTCAGGAATTGATCTGTCCAGAAAGCCTCTCCACTTGGAAAGATCAAAAGATCAACCTCCAGCAACTAGAGCAGGCCATTAATTAGGAACATAGTTGTATTTACCTTTTGAAATACAGAATGTTGATGTTGGTTTTGAGTACTGTAGGAAATTTGCTATTAGTTTGTTCTCAGTATGGTTGTATTGATTCAACTCCACAAAAAGTAATCAGGGAGAATCAAAGCAAAAGACAAATCAAATCAAAACGTAACTCTTGTGTATTTAATTTGAATTTTTCAGCTTGTTGTAAGACCTCATGGCTTTTGCTGTATCTATTAAATTCTGCATCCTAGCACATGAATTTTCTCCCTTTTACCTTTCTGATTCTCTTCCTCATCCCAGCATGGGGTGGCTGGATGAGGTGGAGCTGCTGGCTTGGGTTAAACAATAACACATACCTTGGAAGGGTGAAAGGAAGTCTTGTAATTAATAGTCTAACAATTAACACCTTAAATAAAAACTGAGTAGTTGTGAACAAATATGCAAGATAATTATAGCCTCTCATCGGCTGAAAATGCTGACAGTCTCCCAAGAGAGGTAGTCTCTCATTTTTTATTGAAGAGGAATTTTATTGCATTCCTATGTAAGATGGTGCTCACACACTTCCAAATTCTACTTGAAAATGGCAGGAATCACCACAAGACCATTTCCATGCTCTTAACACATCATTGGTTTGAAAGACATTATCCTGAATAAGGCTCTGTTCACAGCTGCATACCCTTACTAGCGTATAGACACATAGAATGAATGCAAAGCACCCCTTCTCTCTCTCTGAAGGCTATAATGACAAGCATGCCTAGCTTTCCTCTTACTCAACTCCAATGAAGAGTTCCAGACAGGAGGAAACGCCTGTGCTCTCCCCTTAAATGACTGGCACTTTATCTGAGTAAAATGTCAGAATTTGTTAGACACACATCTGTCATTGAATCTTTGAAAGCAAAATGGCTAGTACAAGTTATTTTTTGTACCAATTCCAAGGATCTTATTTGACATAAATCATGTTACAGGCAAAGCCAGATTGATATCTGCTAAACATTCAATTGCAAGCAGTTAAAAGCAGTTTTAAAAAAGCGCTGAATGCTTTGACCTTGAAATCAGTCCAAAGTCTCAGTCTGACAGAAGCAATTTTTCATAGTTCATCATTCATAAATCAGCATTCACACTCCACCATGGTTAAGGAGGAGACGTACACTCAGTTGGTCAGAACTGTTCTCTAACAAACCAGATTCTAACTTTAAGGTTTTGTGCTACTGCCCCAGAGGAGCTGTGCACTCTCCAGCCCTGGAGTTTTCAAGACCCAATTGGACAAAGACCTGAGCAACCAGATCTCATATCATGGCTGATGCTATGTTGAGCAGAAGATTGGACTGAAGTCCTCCTAATTCCTTTCCACTTGACTTACTCTGTGATTCCTGGTGCACAGCTTGAGCTTAGCTCTAGTAAATCTGAACTAACAGAAGTCAGCCTCATTCCTACATGCTGTGTTTTGGAGTAAAACGTAGTTACCCACATAAGTAAAGGAGCTTGTGTGTACAGAATCAGGCCTGCAGAAGAAGGTTTCTCAGCAAGGTCCAGGTGTCCAGGTAATGCAGCATTAGCAGGTCACATGTTCCGCATTGAATTGGTGAACTAAGATCATAAAAATAAAGAGGAACAAACAAACAAAAAGTTTGTATTTCTCAGAACTACTGTGTGTCTAGACATGCTTATTTCCTAGATATACTCATTTATCTCAGGAGTGCCTTTCTTTCAGGATTTGTGGCCATGGGAATCTACATAACACGGTCTTTATGAACCACAGGTAGCAGTCTCAAAAGTCTTTTTGTTCTGATAACTGAGGAAGTGTGTCTGCAAGCATCATCTTAATTGATCTTCTTTTCATTTCAAGGGACAAGTGCTAGCAAATGAGTCTTGTTCTTCCCACTCAATTTGCCAAGGAAGAAACAAAGGGAATGCTGTAATGGGCTGTCTAAGTAGGAAAAATAGCTGAAAAGGCTATTCTGAAATTCTCTAATGACCTATGCACTTAGATGTTTGGCTATATTTCTTCCTCTGTGTACACTCAAAAATGAAAACTCATAATTTTCTTCAGGAATTATTGGTGTTTTTGCATGGGCCAATGGCAGATGTGCTAAATTTCTCTGTGCATTTAAATGCCCTACATTCAAATTCAACCCAGCTACTGTTTTGCTAGTAGATCCATTTTAAAGTACAATCTATTTTTTTATTAACCATCAAAGAAGTCGTATCAAGTTACCCCTAGCCCCTACTGCAGGGAAACAGATCATGAACAACTTCCAAATTGTTAAGAAGAAGCAGAAAAGTCTAATTATAAAGTGTGAAGGAGAAGAAAGGGAAGTATAAGGAGAAGATACATGAATCATTTTAATGTGTCCTACCACTGGGATTAATGCAAGTCAGAGACAGTAGTAGTCTAACTTATTCCCCAAGCTGGTGCATGCATGGAGTCTTCTCTTTCATCAGTGATTCTCCACAGTAAGGATAATGTGTGCTGTCTTACCTTAGATTTTTTTTTTTTATGCTTGAACTGAAGACACTAGGTTAATTTCAGCAGAGTAGAGCTGTCTCTCTTTTGCCTGAGTTGAGGTAGGAGTGTAAATGACTCGTACTTTCTGGCAAAAAGGAAGAGGTCTACATCATACATACGTAAATATATGTGTAAACACAGCATCTGACTCCACTTCCTATAGAGACACTTTCAGAAAGGGAAGTGAATAGTAGAGAAAAGAAAAAAAAAATCTTCTGAAAGAAAACATCAAGAGTCTGACTTAATTTTATACAATTAAAACATATTTTACTTGTGAGATCAAACAGTAAATTGAACTTCATGTGCAAATTTGCATTAGCTGTATCCTTATGTTTTGTCCACTATCCCAAAATGATTTAAACATATATTCAACAGTGATAAATAACTAGTAACAACACAAAGAAACTCTGCAAGATAACTTGAGGCTGTGGGCGAGGGTGGAATGTGTTTTACTAGTAAGAGATTAGGGGGCAGAAAACCCCAAAACATCACAGTTTATTTTAGTGGATAATCTGTGGAAATGTATTTGACAACCATTCAATGTGCCAACATAAAGAAAAGGAAATATCTGAGGTTCAAGGAATCTGCATTCTAGCAAAGGAAGGTTTGGTGTGGTGCAGATGGTGAGAATAAGAGCTGTCCCTGACAAATGACGAAACTGACCAGCTGACAAGCAAACAGAATTAAACAGGGTCTAAAGGTACCCTCATCAACTGTAACAACAAAACACTTCAGAGACTTATCAGCTTTACAGCTGTCTTTCATTCTCTTCCCATCCCTCTGTAATTTGCTATTTGAGAGGTAACCCTTGGTTTCACAGGATGAGTCAAAACTACAAAAATGAGGCTGACACATTCCTTGGATCTCAATGTAACTCAATAACATCAGCCTGTCTGGGAGAAGAAATGCCAAAATACTTGCCCATGGACTATGAACATAGAGGTTTAGGTATGCAACTACACATGGAAGGGCTCTGTTGTCCATGGAAGGGAAAAATGTTTGTGGACTAGAACACTGCAAATAGATGGGTTGGCAACCTTTCCAGGAACAACACTGAAAACAAAACATTTCAAGTGAAGCAGAGTCAGAACAGAATCCCATGCAAAGCTCCCTGAAAATGTTCTTCTTATACCTTGGAGGAAGTACTGTCATTCAGGCTGGGTGAACACTCCAAACATGGTTGGATTACTGTGCTGTAAGATATACTAAGGAATATCACAAAGCTTTCATAACTGAAGGAAGACAGAGGAGTATAAACCCAGGCAACACTGGACAGCATTTGAACTACCATCTGACCTTGGCACCACCTGCCTTTAATTCTTCTTGGCAATGCAAATCACACCATAAAGGTATCAATCACAGCAGCTAAGGTATTTTTCAGTTGGCAGAAATGACACAACCCTAACATTCAGTTGTCTTAGTCCAGGATTGTTAATGCTGCTTCAGCTTAGAAAAACGTAGATTTGTGCATGTATGGTTTTTTTTAGAACTGAGCATTTGACTCATAATAAAGATTATCTGATTAACTGATGTGCTTTCCAGTGCCAGCCTGGCCATTTTCAGCTGAGGTGAACAAGTCTTTACTTTCCCTCTACCTTCTAGATCTTCCCTCTCTGAAACTTCACTGAGCTCCAACTGAATCTTCAAATTTTGTGTGTTCTCTTGAAACTGCTTTAGTTTTGTCACTTTTTGGCAAGCAGAAAATTCTGAAAACTTTTTGATCTTCCTCCATCACTTCTTAACAGTAGAATAAGGCACAACTACTTTGAGCTTCTGTCATGCAAGGGACCACTTTGCAAAGATCACCTGGGGATAGGCTCTGAGCACGCTATGCCTAACAGACCTAACAGACCTCAACCTATCTGTTGTCTGCATTGGCCCACAGCAAACCTTCAGCAGATCGTATTATAGCTTTCCTGTTATTTATTTACTTTAAGAAGCCTTTGCTTTGAAAAGTATCCTCTTCCCACATTGTTCATTCCCTTTTTACCATTCCCTTTTTACCATTCCCTTTTTACAAACTGTTCTTTATTTGTTTTAATTTGTGTCAGGAGTTGGAATACAGGTGCTGTGTCACAACTGAGACACCATTTTGAATGTTTATCCAGTAATGTGAAAAATAAAATAAAATAAACATCGTGGTGTTCCTTTCACTTTTCTTCTCCACTTACAAATATTAATAAAATACTGGTTTTCAAGCCAGTAAATCTGAAGGGGAAACAACCCCCTGATGTAGCAGATTAATAGAAAAATATACACTACCTGGAGTACAAAGATTTCATGGCCCATGTCTTAACCCAGACAAAGTGGGGAGAAAAAGTGGATCCATTTGTCTGTGTGGCAATCCGGAGGCCAATAAGGTTACTCCCAGGGTGAATATCAAAACAGTATTTATTTCCAACTCCGGCAAACCTAAACACACTGAGATGCCGGGGTGCACAACAATGAATTCCTGGTAACAACCCAAGCCACAAGACCCAATCAACCACACACACCATGAGGTCAGGGGGAGAGGGCGGAGGCAGAAAGACAGAAAGAAATAGGGAAGAAAAGAAGAAGTTACTGTATCACCACATGGTCCAGTTGCGTGGTCCAGGNGTTTAAGGCAAAAATATCCAGTCTAACTCAACAGCCCCTATCTCCAGTTCTGCAGTGAGACTGTAGAAGTCGAATTTTCTACTACCCTTCAGTAACAGTGACTTACAATCCTGTGGTCTGTTGTCTTTGCTGGTACACAGCAAGGTCTAAATTAAGTTACCACATACTAGGTAGTGCCAGCTGTTCTCATCTTTGTTATTCTGGTAGATACATCATTACATCAGCGGTTCCTCCCTGTTAGGCCCTGGTAGAATTTCTCACTTACCATTGAAACTTAGTATTGTCATCTGTTGTAAATCATTCTTCCAGAAAAAGGTGAGCACAGCCTGCAGAACTCACACTGTCTTCCCACAGAGAGGAAAATCTTGAGCAAGATAGATGTCTTTCATTTATTTGTACATTTCCTTCTACTGCTGTTTCTCAGCTGCTTTAAAAACAGAATTTCCATGTCCTCTCCTTCCCCAAATGTTACATTCTTCACCCAAAGCCTATGGAGCATTCAGCTGGTCAGTGGTGAATATCTGCCCCACGTGTATTTATATAACACCAGTTGTGTCAGCCTCCTTTTGTTAAACTAACAACTTTTTTGTCACTTTGGAAATGCCTCCTTTTTTGTCAAGGTATCTTCCTGAACATAACTAGCTTATATAGTTGATGAATGGATTGAGTGTAGCTCTGCAGAGACAACTAGGGGATACTGATGAATGAAAAAATGGACAAGGGTCAGCAATGTGTGATTACATCCCAGAAAACCAATGGTATCTTTGGTTGCCTTGCTAGTGAGTTGACAGAGGTGATACTGCCCCTCTACTCCAGTGTAATGCTGAAGCCTGTTGCACAGAGGAGCTGTGCAAGCCCAAAATTGGTAGTCTTCAAGAACAAGTCTGATTTGGCTTTAAGCAACCTGATCTAGTGAGCGATGTTCCTGCCTTTGGCAGTGAGGTTGGACAAGATAACCTTTCCAACATCGGCCTCTCTGTGATTTCAGATTTCAGGGAAGATTATAGAATCTTTTGGCTGGAAAAGACCTTTAAGATCATTGAGTCAAACTGTATCTGCCTACTACTAAACCATAACTCTGAACAGCTCATCTACCTGTCTTTGAAGCACCTCCAGGGATAGTGACTCATCCACTTCCCTGGACAGCCTGTTGTAATGCCCACTAACTCCTTCTGTGCCTTGGCATTTTTCCGAACATCTAATCTGAACCTCTCCTGGTGCACCTTGAAACAATCTCCTCTTATCCTATCACCTGTAACATGGAAGAACAGACCAACCACTTGCTACAACATCCTTCCAAAGTGGTTGTAGACAGTGACAATGTCTCCCCTCGGCCTCCTTTTATCTAGGCGAAACAACCAGTTCCCTCAGCTGCTCCTCATAATACTTATTCTCCAGCCCCTTCACCATATTCATTACCCTTCTTGGGACACACTTCTGTGCCTCAACGTTCTTATTGTATTGAGAAGCCTGAAACTGAACACAATACTCAAGTTGCAGACTCAACAATGCTGAGTACTGGTGTAGGATGTCTTCCCTGATACTGCTGGTCACAGGAGAGAAAAGGAGAGAAAATGTGATCACGACAGTGAGATAATGAGGGCTTTTTCCAGGATACGTATGTGTTAGGAACTCAAGATTATTGCAAATATACCTTAGGTTGGAGTACTTTTAAAACACGGAATGCACCTCCTGAAGTATATGTGGACATACCTCCCATAGAAATGAGGGAATATCTAGGTACTCTGAAATTCCAGGTACTGCCTGCTTCCTTAGATCAGTAAGAAATATTCCCTCAAAGAACAACATAAAAAGTCCTCAAGAACAAAATTCCATCTTTGTCCACACAGACTGCTAAACATCAATACATGGTAATGAAAATCCTCCATCTGCATAGATTTAAAGAGAGACCTCTGCATTGTGCAGCTCAGAGAAATTCCGTGTACCAATAATGACTACAAAACATGAATCAATGCCAAATTATATTCTATTTTTCTGATCAGACACTAAAATTTCTAGCAAATAAACAAGTTGTGGTGAGAACTTGACCCTGAATCATAGTTGTTTTTTCTATATTTCAAACCAATAGAATTGTTTCAGCATCGATTTATGGTTATTGAACAGCATTATTGAAAGAGCCAGTAATAGCTTTGCCTCCAGCCACTGCTAAGTCTTGAAAATCACTTTATATTTATATAGCTATACTCCTTTTGTCCTATTAATATGAAGGCAAGAATTGACCAATTTGAAGGAATTTACTGAAATATTATGTGAAGTAGATAACTTATACCAAGAGAGTAGAGTAAAATTGACTTGTTGCAAAAAGAAATTAACACAATACTACTGAATGAGAATCATATATCTGACTGGAGCATGCATGACAGAGATTTAGAGTTTAGAGGCAGAGGGATCTATTACGTTGTTCAGTTTATAACTGAACAAATTTTAGAACTCATAGTGCCTTCTAGGAAGAGCTAAGGAAAATAATCTTTACAGTTATTTTAAAATTTCAGTTCCTTTAAAATATTTGAAATATTTTAAAATAAAAGTGAAAGAGAGCTAACATTAATTCAGGAAAGAAAAATCTACCAGCAGGTAATGGACAACTTCATTGTTAAATATTTTGTCTTTCAAATAAAGAGAAAGATAGTTGACCCCCAATCACTATTTACTCTTCAGAATCAACTCTGCTGTGAGGATCAAAGTTCTAGCAGTGTACAATCTCTGCTTTTGAGTTGTATAAGAGATTGGCATTTCACTTGGAACAAGATTCCAATGTTTTTGAATTCAGAGTCCAAGCAAGGTTTCCAGCTATTTTTATTTCCTTTATTTTCAGTATCAAAACTTTTTTTCTTGTCTTCCTGTTTTGAAAGCAAAAAAAACTTTTCAAAGCCAAACTCAGTTTAAGTCCACAAAGAATATGTTTGGTTTAAGTCTTCTTAAAGCCAAAACTTAATGTTTGTGTTAAGAGTGTATGCACAATACTTGGGGCACAGATTTCATGTATAACTTGAAGAGATGTTCTCGTACATGAGAATTTAAGATGGATATGCCATGAATGGGAGATTTAACAGCACTGGACTACAGGCAACAGGGAAAAAGATAAATTATATGATATTTACAGGTATTGTCTTCTCATAGTAATTGTGAAGTCAAATCAAATAAGTAAAGAGAGACATCTATCCCAGTTCCACTAGTCCAGTTGTTGGCAATGCTTCTTTTATTAAGATTTCTAGCAGTGATTAAGTGGCTATCAAGACATAAGTAATTATAATCTTTTTGCTGGTGGAAGCATTTGAATGTAGCATCATTCCTAGTTAATACTGGCAAAGGAGAACAACAGTGAAGATTCAGCACCATGGAAAAGATTTGTTGGGGTTTTTTTTTCCATTTCTGTAAGTCTTTTAGGGTTCTTGACTTACATGGGTCCATCCTAAGTTTATAAATGATAGTAAGAATTGCAGGGGGAATAGGTAGAAAGAAGTTAAAGGTAGAAACAGAGAATGAAGCAATGACTGTAATGAGTCATCGTTTGGAACATTCCTGGAAAGTCCCTCTTGTGTGCTATCAAGTTTGGTATTGGAATGATTGTTAGGTATCATGATGTGATGATGGAAGATGCAGTCTAACCCAGTTCCAGGTTGGGGAGTCGTTGGCAGTTCTGCTGCTGCTGAGCAGTTCAGCTCTTCCTCCTACTTTCAATTACATTTTGTGAGCCTGTTCTCGCACCAGTCCTGGGAAGCCTATGACTACATACAGCTCAATTAGGTTTAGGCAATCATGGGTTGGGTCATTTAGAAAACAATTGCTTTCTCCAGGCACAAGTTACCTTTCCACTACAACAACTCCAAGTCATGGTGGTGCAAGTCCCAGTGAGGCTGAGGTGTAAAAGTGAATACAGAGATAAAAAAAAAAAAATATACTGCTGTAACTGCAGTCACTTTGGTGTAGCTTTACAAAAGTTTATACTGGCATTGGAGAGAGGTCAGCCATTTTCAGCACACTTACAAGGAGTAACTGTGGCAATAAATGCTTTACTGCCTTTCTGTTGCAAAAGAAAGCAAGTATTGATTCCTATTCTTTGACTGTGGGTCCACATTAGATGTTTTTAACTGTAAAACTGAAAGAAGGGGAATCCTGCACAGCAGTGTTCTTGAGGATGTATCTTTAAAGTTCAATTTCACAAACCTTGTGTATGGTGATGGACTTAATCCCCTGAGTTTGACCTATGATGCCTATACCACAATGGTTGTAAAGCTGTGTAAAGGAAATAATCTGTTAAAAAAAAAGTAATTAAAAAAATTGAAAAATATGTAAGGTTGGAGAAAGAAGGCTGTCTTTTGACCATACTGGTATCATGCAGAGTTGTTCTTGTTCCTAGCCAAATGAATATCATCTGGTTTCAACTCAAGACTCTATTGGGTATGCAGAATGCACTTCTGCAACCTTTGATTCAAGCTTGTTATTACAGAAGATGCCATTAAAAACATTCAATGAAGTATTTTCGGATAGTGAAAGCTACAGAAGCAGATTCTACTCATAGCTGTTATAACTTGTTTTAATGATTTTCTCTTTCTAATAGAACTACTGAAGCATGCACAGTGAATAGAAGAGTTATGGTTTCCTAGATGAACTACATTAATCTCATATCCAGTTTGAAACTATATGACAGACATGGTTAGTCCTGGGAAAGATCCCACAGCATCTGTTATTCTTCAAGTATCTTAGAATTTATTGCTTACAATGTCACTTGACAAAGGGTATGTTTTGCTTTAATAAATTAATAGGATTTAATGACAATTGCAGGCTTGGTCTCACTCCCACATTTAACAGCACAGTTGTTAGTTTCTTGCATTGGCAAAACTTTGTTTCAGCAGCCTGTGAAAACTGGTCTCCTATTTCTTGTTTTCAATGAAAAAAAGCCCTTATTATTTCACTTGCTATAAAAAACAAACCACAAAACCACACACCAAAACCTTAACCCTCTTTTATTATAAAGTGACCGGATCCTGTTTATTGTCGACTCTTTCAACTAACTTATTCCATCAGAATTGTAATAATTATGCATTAGAATGTTTAGGTAAATCCAATCAAGTACCTGCAGGAACATGCTAAGAGAATAAACAGCACATCAAATATTCTCATAACTTCCTAAGCACTTCTGATTAACTCAAATGAACATGAGCAGTGGTAAGGCAAAATATTGCCTTTTCATTTAGTAACAAAATTAGTGGTTCTTGACAGCCATTACTGGTAAAGAAAGCTGACCTTCAGCTCAATGAATCCAGTGGCTATGTAGTCTACACCTGGGATATTTTTCTGGGAATATCTGCATGAACTCCCAGATATCTTCCAAGATTTGTTTGCAACCCATACTTTTCAACCACAATGTGAATGTATGAACATATGCAGCAAGATCAGAATAAAACAAGTAGAAATGTCCTAGGTATGGTATAATAGCTATTAACAATAAAAGGGAAAAGTAATACCTGGAAACTCTGGGTTTTATTTTTCCATAAGACCATAGCTGTCCAATAGACCTGAATCTTCAACACAGAAAATAAACTTTCAAATATACTCCCTTCTGAACAGAGTTAGGCAATGTATGGAGGGAATTCAAGCAGTGGATCATAACGAACTGAATCATTACTCTATTTGATAGATATTTCCTCATCTTTATACTTTTTCTAGATTCTGTATGCCAAAATTTGTCCTCAGAGCACAGCCTTGTGGGCATTCTTGCTAGTTATTTTTTTAGTTTGGAAATACCTTAATTTGGGGAGTTCTAAGGTAATGAAATGATAATGATCTTAAATGTCTTTGTTTATATAATGACTAATCTATTTACTCAAAGATTCTGGTCCTTGCAGACAGACTGTTTAGAACTTAAAAAATCCCAAAACCCCCAAACCCATAATTTATTTGGATTTTGACATGTTTAATGCCTACTTGGAATATAAAAGTCTCTTCTCTACTCCAAAAAGGTAAATATTTCTAGGTTTGTTTCTAAATTAATTCACTCTACTCTTGAATTCTGTAGCCTGAGGTTTATGGGAGCAATATAGATTGGGTTCTACAACATAGGATGCAAAACTAGCTGCACAGGGACAGACTGTGAGATTTCTGCTCTGGCAAAAGCCAACTACTATTTTTAAAGTAAGCTAAGCATTTCTTCATGAGACACAGCCACAGGAGATATTCAAATGTACATATACTCCAAGAAACTCTACCTGCAAAGGCTTCCCCTCAGAGAACAACGGCAGTTACTTTCCTAAACTGAAATAGACCCCTGAGGATCTGTGCATAACTACTACTTAACTGTAACAGGACGTAAACGAAAACATACAAGGATCAGTTTGAAGAGTCAGGGAGTTAGATATGTCAAGTGAAATATACTATTTTCTTTCTAGTAACAAGGGTGTAGGTCCTGTTTTAATTGTGAATGTTCTGCTAGTCAGCACCAGAAGCTGTAAATTCAGAACTAAGAATATCTGAAAATAAGCAAATAGAGGTCCAAAACTTCACCTCTGTGTTGTTAGCTGCAAGTTTGTAGGAGGTAGAGTTGGAGCAAATGTGAGGCATATGCATAATGTCCCCATGTAGACATGCCTTTGCTTTGCTTGCCTCCCTGCTTTGATCTGAGATCAGGGAGCAAGATGAAAACAGAGCAGAAGAGTGCTCTCTATTGTACCTCTGCAAGTGATCACATCCATCTTCATGTGACACCATGGCAGCTGAGGCCAGCTCAGGTGGCAAAGATGAGCCGTTGGAAGCAGTTACATGTTAGCTTTTGCTGGAAAACAGCACTGCTTGAACACTAAATCACACCCTATTGCAGAAAATTTTGAAATTAACTTAATATTTATAACTTCCATACAAAAGACCTTTTTTTAATAAGACAGCAAATATGATTTTTTAATTAGATCTTTCTACAGCTTATAGCTGAATAAGTGTTAAAAGTTTCAAATGTGTAAATAGATTTGTTTGTGCAAACAAAATGGTATCACACTCATTTGCCTTGTTATAGACTAAGATCTAAAGAAAGAGTTTATGTTTCGAACTAATGTTAACTTATTAAAGTTGCAAATGAATTCCTTCAACTACCTTATTTGTCTGCCCTCTTACCACCACTGATCAAACCTTTCCATGCCATATCAGAAAGAATTGAAAGAGAATTCAGTAATCTGAATCCACTTGTTCAGACTTTTGTTAATTCTATTGCAGTGTTTAATGATGGTTGCTTTAAAATTCTCAAGATAGCCTGAACTGGAGGAATTCCATATTCTGTACTGAAATGTTCTTTGAGTATTATAGAGTAAAAGAAGATTTTGAACAGTCTCATTTTGTTATTTTCTATTTTATCCATTGGAATGTACCAGAAATCTAGGGCTAACAACACAACATGTAATTCTAAATAATAGCCTAACATATAATTCACTTATTACATACTTTAATATAATCAGTTTGTGCAAAGACATATTAAAGGAGACAAGCTGTCTTGTGAAAACGCAACAAACATTTAGTTCAGCTGGAACAGGACTTATTTTAGCCTCAATCACACTGAGTTTTCAGATAGATTACACATACACAGGCTTTAATCAAATTAAACACAAAGTACAGTAAGAGCTACATCACTGAAATGTTTGAGTGGCAAGATTTGTGTATTTTTATTACATGCTGTATCATTGACTTTTCAAGTCTGAGTAATCTATGGTTTTGAAAACCATAATTATATTAGATCACACTTGATTGTTACACTTTATAAAGCTAAATCAAGTTTATCTGAATTTATAAATAATTTCTCTTATCTCATGTTGGTACTTATGTCCTTTGGGTAATTACAGTCATCTATAACTTTATATGTGGTGGAGTACTACTCCTACAAATTTATGTTTTGAGATCCAAACTTTGACACTATGATTCTTATCACAACTGTCTGAACTGAGAGATATTCATTCACCACCTCAGAAACAGATCAGATTCTGTGTTAGGCACGTGTTTTCAGTTTGAAAGGGCTACAGAAAGAGGGGGATACAATTGCCAAGGAAGCTGTCTTTTAAATAGGGTTTGAGCTATGGGATGCTGTATCATCTACTTGAACCCCCATGCCATGCTTTACTAGATTTCCTGATAACTTTCTCAGTCTTTAACTACAATTTCTTGAATTCTGAACTAATTTGTTGCTAGCTTCATATGAGCCAAGGATTGGATTTTAATCAGCTTCTTTTACTGGTGGATATTTGTTTTCAGTATTATATTTCATCTAGTAGGGCAGATATTTAAAATTTCTATAGTGTGCTGTCCAGCAAGTGAGAGTAGCCTTCATGTTAGCCCAAAAACCGTTGGCTCTCATGCGCATTTTGACAATAACGAGTGCCAGTAATTGCATCTTTATCCTAGTCCTGTTCCTGCAGAAGGACTTATTTTTCAGTTTTCCTAGTAACTCTAAAATTTGTGAGGTGGCTGTTAGACTTTACTACCTGTTTTTCTGTTCTTTCCAAGTATAAATCTAATTATCACAACTGGGATGCAGCTTCTCTAACTGTATTCTGTTGTGCCTAATAAATCAGATTTTTTTTGTCACTCAGCATCCTCTCTGATTCTATTTCCATAGTTCTCCTTAGACTTGCCTTTTTCAAGAAGGGGAACTATTCCAATTCAGATTGTTAATCCTGATGGGCTATCTGGGGTATATCAGGGAGCCCACCCCCACCCCACCTCTCCTGCATGGATCCAGAAATCTTACTCTTTTTCTGGCCCATCTTCCGAGAGTGCCTTCTTTCACTCACAATTCACTCGCTTCCTTCCTTTTGTGGCACACGCCCTCACAGACAATGGGAAACACACTACTGGGAAGTCCACACTTGCTTCGTCCAGCAGATTAATAAATCCAGTGGATGTCTCACTCACTCACACTCTGGGTACCCAATCCTCGACCAGACGGAATCACAAAATATACTTACCTATCCTCAAGGTCTTCGCCTGGGTGTGCTGAATCCCTGAACAGACAGAAAATCCAGATGAGCTAAGCTGGAATCTGTTCCGGGACCATCAAAAGGATGGGGGCACCCTTCCCAGAGTTGAAATCCGAGTCAGCTTCCTGGATCCGAGTCACAGCACCAAATTGTTATAGTTAAATAAAGCAAATAGGATCCAATTAATTTTTCTAAGTATTTATTAAATAGGAATATAAAAGGGCAGTGCTGTGCAGTTCAGAGAATCTCAGCTTCTCCAGACCCACCAGAGTTGTAGCCCACTCTGGTGCAGGGTGGCAGCGTGCGTGCCAGACCATTCCTCAAACAGTTCCTTATATACATCTCTCGGAGCCTCCTTAAAACTTCCTTGCGTCTTCTGTGGAGGCCCTCCTCGCTTGTCCTCCTCAGGCAGTGGAGCTCTCCGACCTGTGATTCGGTTTCCCGCTGAAGGTTTGGCTTCCCGCCAGAGGTCTTATTTTTCCCCTCTGAAGGTCCAGTTTTCCCGCCGAAGGTATGGTTTTCCTACCAAGGGTCCAGTTTCCCGCCGAGACCCAGCTTCCCGCCAGATGCTGTGATCTGGTTTTCTCACCAGATGGTTCTGCTACCCTGCAACAGCACTGGGGCAGCTCCTGAGAGCTAGACCCAACACACTTTTCCCTTTATTCTTTATTTCAATACAAACACAACATTTATTCAAAAGACTTATGCTATTGCCAACAACGGTAATAGAACACTTTTAAATTTGGAATGGTAGTACTGCCTCCCAACTTGTTTAGTCAGCATATTACCCTCTTTTACCTATTACAACCCAGTTTTGAGGTGGTAATTTATTCCTATTTCCTAGTAGATGTTTGACAGATGAATGATACATATTACCAAAAAGTTAACTATTTGTGAAAACGGATTGTGTAGAGCTACATTGTGCAGAACCTAAGTAAATGTACTGAAGATTACATTTAAATTCTTCTCTTATGGACAGCATAAGCAGCATGAAATATTCCACATCAAGATAAGAGTCTTTTCATGCTACTCAGAAATTAGCCCTATATGATGCTTTATAGCAAAACTACGTAGTTTTGCTACTATTCTCTAATTACTTGGATTGGTTTTTTAACTATGCTGTCATAGTCCCATATTTAAGATTGTCTCACTCAGGACAAAGGGAGGAGGGAAAAGG
>WAAB01007895.1:0-11467 GCA_013389865.1 Piaya cayana
AAGAATAATTCTTAATAAAAATAGCACAATGATTCGGAACTGTTGGAGCAGGTCCAGANCAGAGCAGTGGTGGATGCCCCATCCCTGGAAGGGTTCAAGGCCAGGCTGGATGGGACCTTGAGCAGCCTGATTCAGTGGGAGGTGTCCCTGCCATGGCAGGGGTGGAACTGGATGGGCTTTGAGGTCCCTTCCAACCCAACCCATTCTATAATTCTATGATTTATGCTCGCCATTTAGCCTTGGTAGGCAATACACTGTCGTTCCAGCTGCCGGCCCTGACCTAAACACTGATCTTGCCACAGTGCTGCGCTCCCTCTTTGACACCCCCTTGCTCTCCTCAAGGCTGCGGCAGCCCAGCTACAGCGCTGCTCACACCACAATGACCTGTATCACATTGGAGCTGCTCCCCAGACTACGCAGCCATAACCACATTGGTCTGAAAAGGAAAACAGCATTGATGATGCATAAAACTAACAATGACCAGTTCATAGTACTGTGCAGCTAACAAGAGAAGAGGTTTTTCCGACTTGGTCATTAAGTCATGTCCACCTCAGAGCATACAGTCTGTAGCCTCTGAATTAATACACCTTCATGTAACATTAAGAACAAGCTACAGAATCATAGAATCACCAGGTTGGAAGAGATCCACCACATCATTGAATCCAACCATTCCCACCAATCTCTAAACCATGTCCATCAGCACCTCATCCACCCGTCCCTTAAACCCCTCCAGGGAAGGTGACTCAACTCCCTCCCTGGGCAGCCTGTTTCAGTGCCTAATGACCCTTTCTGTGAAGAATTTTTTCCTTATGTCGAGCCTGAACCTCCCCTGGCGGGAGGTTTAAACAATAAAATCTGCTTTAAACAATAAAACTTACTTATTAGCACTTAAGCATCTTACTGACTATGGCCGTTTCTAAGGGCAATTTAGCTTTATTTGAGATTAAACCCAAAGCTGCTGATTTTGTATCCTGGTAATTCTTACGCTGGGTACCCGCTCAGCTGGCACGTCGCAGGGTAGGGTAGAGGAGGAACTGTGTTTGAGAGAGGGAAGGACACAGTCCCTCACCATCCCTACTCTCCTCTCTTCCAGAACACCCAGAAACGTCCCCCTGGTGGCATGTCCACCCTTCCCAGTCCTAATGATGCACAAAGGCAGCAACCAGCACTGTCTAATCCTCCCTGCCCAGAAAAATCCCTTTCCACCCAGCTCACCACATTGCTCACAGAACTTTCCTCTAGTTGTCCCATAGGGTGAGTCCAAATGGGTTATTCCTGAAGAGAAACTGCTTTCTAACCCCCAATCCTGGAATTGATTTCACTGCTTTAAGACACGAACGAGTTATCAGCCATTTATAGACTCCACCTCTACAAAGTCTATTAAAAAAAAGGCTAAACTTACCGTAGACCTCAAAGAATCATCTCTGCTTCTCAGACAACGTGTCCCTCCTGCTGCTTGACCCCCCGTTGTCCCTGTCCTCGCAGGACTGCCTCGGCATCAAGCGCTTCGTGGGTGATGTGGAAGGGGACGGCACCTCAACTCGTGCCCTCCCACTAGCCCCCCTGCCTGCTGTGACCCCCATCTCTTACCCACCCCGAACCCCACGCTCTGACGCTGGGGAGCTGGAGCACGAGAGGCCCTCAGCACCTTGCTGAGAAAACAGGCGCATCCCTCCTTAACAACCTTCTCTTCTGCTCTCCTGCTGGCTTTATAGCTTCTCGCACATGCCAGACGCTTTGATCACCACTTGATTGCTATTGTTAGACATTAAATATTTACAGCAGCCTAATACGATCGTGCAGGTTGCTCCATGCAGCTTGGGGTTTTTTCAGAGCACGTTTCAGATTACTGTGCACTAATTACACCTCAGTTTGGGATTCCCCAGCCGCTGCCACACAGGTAGATGTACGTCTCATTTAGCAATTTCTCTCTATCTCTTCCACAAGGCACGTTACACGCTTTCCATAACCGTAACGCCCCTTTTATGACTGGAAGCTGAGCTAATCCCCAAGCCAGCTTTCAGTTGCTTTCAACTGATCCTATAAATCAGCGTTATCTCAAACAGTGTCTTCCTCTTAGGATTAAATGCTGCTCCGCAACTCGTTCCTCTCTCCCCACACACAGAGCGCTTAACAGGATTAACTTAGTGACTTCAGTAAAAGCAAATACAATAAATTCTTAGCTGCTAAAATAATCAGTTTAGCCACTGCTTAAAGAAGTGCCTGTGGAGTCTGAAAGCGCTTTCCTCAGCCTGCTGACTCGACACAGCAGTTAACATAGTGGCCAGAGGTGACCAGCAGGACAAGACAGTTTGTAAATCAGTTGTGATCTTCCACCAAGCAGGGTCCTATGGAAATCCATGTGCCTTAGCTTTGAGTATATTAAGTAAAAATTCAGCACTTAACTTTGCAGCTCAGTCCTCCCTCTTCCAAATGAATTGCACTGGCATAGCTAATACAGAAGTTTCCAGGAACTGGCACAGATCTCACCCTTCCCTGGATTTTGAAGTGGAATTCTGGCCTATTGTCTCCACACAGACCTTAGAGCAGCCTTCCAGTACCTGAAGGGGCTACAAGAAAGGGCACGGAGTGATTGGATGAGGGGAAACAGCTTTAAACTGGAAGGGGGAAGATTTAGATTAGACAATACAAAGAAATTCTTCACAATGGGGGTGCTGAAGCCCTGGTCCAGGTTGCCCAGGGACACTGTGGCTGCCCCAGCCCTGGAGATGTTCAAGGCCAGGTTGGATGGGGCTTGGAGCAGGTTGGTTCAGTAGGAGGTGTCCCTGCCCATAGCAGAGGATTTGGAACTCAATGGACTTTGAGGTCTCTTCCAACCTAAGCCGTTCTATAATTCTGTTTTCTGGCTACCACAGAGCCAGACAGTAACATAAAGTGAGCAATATGGTAGTGAGAAACTATGAAAACACTGAAGAGCAGAGAACTTACTCCACTGTGGAAGGTTTATTTCTAATTTTCTCACTCCTGCTGCCCGGAACACAACGCTCACCTAACGCTGTGCACAAGCACCGGCAGCGCACACAGTTAAACGCTTAAGAGCCGGTTTATAAGGGTGGGTGTAGCCACAAAATGGGCTGAGTTGCTCCTTAAATGAGGGGTGTGCCAGAGGTTTCCCAGGAGTCTTAATCATCTGTTTTTCAGCTGCTGCTTCTCAGGTAGGTAAACGGGAGCCAGAGTTACCAAATCTACAGCAGAGAAGCGCAAGGTGACTGCAAGGACAGGAGAGCTGGTTGATTCACTTACCGGAAAATGAAGTTCCCTAATTTTTAACATTTGGGATTTTGTACTTTGTTCTGCAGGATTGTTGAGCTCTGCCTCCAGATGGAAGTTAGAATCGTAACAGTAAGAATGTCCCCAAGTTTAGGTCTCTGCTCTTTAAGGCTCAAAAAAATGGCTACAGCAATATTTTATATTTTATCCAGACTAAAGTAGAGAATTTTTGAGAAAATACTTCCCTCAGAGGAAGACGAAGCCATCAGCCTGGACCACAGGCAGAGTGCACCAACAACACACCAGAGCAAGCTGCTCTTCTGGGCTCTCCAGAGGTCTTTCACAGATTCATAGAATGGTTTTGGTTGGAAGGGACCTTAAAGGTCATGGAGTTCCAACCCCTTGACATGGGCAGGGACACCTCCCTGGGACACCTTTAGGGCAGTCAAGGAATTTATGGTATTCAGTACATCTTACCATGCATTCAGCGCAACAGTCAACATTATTCCAAATGTGATTTTTCTCCTAACTTACTTGGAAAAGGCCGGTACTGACCCTTGTGCCATGGTGGGGGGGGAGAGAGATAGAGAGAGAGGGGAACCCAAATGTTCACTTACTCGGTTTGTCTATGACCCAGACTAGAAGAAACACACAGCCTAGAAACTGGAAAACTGGCACCAGGCCTTGAACTTGTTCAGGCAAATGAACCTTATTCCAGGCTCCTGTGGTACAAGCTTCACATGAAAACTACTGACACGTATTCTAAATATTTTCAACAGGTTGTCGGTTCCCAAAAGGGGAATTACAGGGCACCAGGCAGTCGAGTTCTCTAGGAAATAATCTTATTTGTGTACACAAGGGCTTACATCTATTTCCATTTGTTATTTTACTTGTGTTTCAGGGAAAGGAAATACATTATCCCTTCCCCTAACACACTCACCATCTAGCCTTGCAGATTTTGTGTCAGGGGGACAGCAAGGTCACTCCAGAATGCCTGAAGACAAAGTCTGCACCTCATACATGTCCCAGCTCTCCAGCACAGCGATACACATCCCTCCACCAAGGCTCCTACAACTCCGAGTACTGAGAAAACTCAATACCCACAGCAGCGCTTCAAATAATTAGAAATGCAAAACAGCTATTTGCATCACGAGTAAGAGTTGGGAAGCGAAGCTGAGCGATCAAGACACTGCCCATAAGGCTCCACACAAGCACAGAGGTCACTTGTGACAATCGGTGACACCAGAGCAGCCCTAAGCCTAGAGACAGGATCAGCCAGCCAAAGCGTCTAACTTCAGGTCACCTAAAAACACCGTGTGAGGAACCTGAGGACAGAGGAGAAAAAATAAATGAGATTTTAAAAGTCAGGTATTAATTAGCATCTTTCCTCCCTCTTTCCCTTCATCAAAACAGTGGTGGCAGCAGACCACCCAAGGATAGGAGAAGCGTCAAAGTCTTCCAAGAGAACTCCACTGGCAAAAGCATCTCCAGCAGAAGCGTGGCTAGCAGGGTGAGGGAGGGGATCCTTCCCCTCTACTCTGCTCTCATCAGAATCCACCTGGAGTCCTGTGTCCAGTTCTGGAATCCCCTGCATAAGGAGATGGAGCTGTTGGAACGGGACCAGAAGAGGCCACAACAATGATCTGAGGGCTGGAGCACCTCCCATACCAGGGCAGGTTGAGAGAGTTGGGATTGTTCAGCCTGGAGAAGAGAAGGCTCTGAGGAGACCTTAGAGCAGCTTCCAGTACTTGAAGGGGGACTACAGGAAAGCTGGAGAGGGACGTTTTACAAGGGCATGGAGTGATAGGATGAGGGGGAATGGTTTTAAAAAGGGGGAAGACTTAGATTGGATATTAGGAAGAAATTCTTCACGATGAGGGTGGGGAGGCCCTGGCCCAGGTTGCCCAGAGCAGTGGTGGCTGCCCCATCCCTGGAGGGGCTCAAGGCCAGGTTGGATGGGGCTTGGAGAAGCCTGGGCCAGTGGCAGGTGTCCCTGCCCATGGCAGGGGGTGGGACTGGATGGGTTTTAAAGTCCCTTCTAAACCAAATCATTCTATGATCTTGCCTGTCTGAAGGGATAACGCTGGAGGAACCCTCTCAGTGTTGCAAGCACTGATCATCTCACTACTTTTCTATGCTTACAACAAGAAAAAGTCAGTCTTGTCTGTTACCCCAGTAGCTAATCTGCTTTAAAAGTAACCCCGTCGTTTGAATTGCTAAATATAATAGTAAAGGAGTTTTAGAATGAAGCAACACAATAATTGTTGTAATAACGTAGTTCGGGCTCTTACGAAATCTGAGAATTGCTCTCTAATCACCAGAACACAAAAAGGGACATCCAGCCTCTAAACACTGTGAACAATAGTGAAGTTATGGGTTAGCTCGCAGCTTTTCTTTACATCACAGCTTTGCATTTCTTTTTGAGCTCCGCGGCATTTCCTTTTCATGCACCAGCCAGTCCTGACTTGCTCCACACCAAGAACAGACAAACAACACATCCAAACTAAAAGCCTGTTACAGGATGATGTGACAGTGGTTTCTGACCCATTAAGTTTTACCAACGCAACAAAATACAGAGATTTTTAAAGAAGAGTTAATGTGCCATTGCACCACATTTAAAAAACAAATAAAAATCACCATTCTCATAGAGGTTTAATATATCTATTAAATAATTACCTGGTCCCTGTTAGGACACAAACTTCGGAGGGGTGTGCTCCATTCTGAGATTACCAACTATTGAACACTTGGGTCCCTGTAAGAAATTAACTTCTGTTTTCTAAGCATCTGGAATGGATCCAGAAGAGGCCACGAGGATGATCTGAGGGCTGGAGCACAGGCAGAGAGAGTTGGGGTTGTTCAGCCTGGAGAAGAGAATGCTCCAGGGGAGACCTTAGAGAAGCTTCCAGTGCTGAAAGGGGCTAGAAGAAAGTGGTGGCTTCTTCCTATGTCCAACCTAAGCCTTCCCCTTTCCAGTTTAAAACCATTCCCTCTAATCCTATTGCTCCATGTCCTCATAAAAAGACTCTCCCCAGCTTTCTTATGGCCACTTTCACCACAAAGAAGGTGAACCAAAGATCGGAAGGAAAATCAGAAGACACCTTCAGTCTAGCAGGGGGACAGCAGCTGAGAGGGGAACAAAACACAAGCAGCTGTTAAACACTGGAGCACAAGGCACAGCTGAAAGGTGACATGGTGGCTAACGCACACTCCTAGGTAGCCACATGCTGGGTCTGAGAGAAGCAGAGACTTCATCAGGTCCTTTCTCCCTCACTGCAGAAAAAGCCGTCTCCATCCTTGAGCAATATGCGTGCTCCACCACAAGCATGGAGCAGGGACCACCTCAATGCCAGAGTGACCGGCTCCTCAGAGGAGTTTTGCAGTGTGTAGTAATAAAGCTAAAAACCCGGCAGAAGCACAACACGTGTTCCTGCTGCCTTCATTTGCCTTACGTTTTGCCTTGCAAAAGCTGGTCTTCAAATACGAGCCATGTCAGATGTCTCCTACGATCAGGGACTGTACTTGATTCAAGGGAGAGGTCCTGAGGCAAGTGGGAATTTCAGAGTTTGCTCACTAGCAGGAACTGGGAAAAGAGGACAGAGCTCCCCTGGACACACAGCCAGAGGAAGCTGTTCACCAGGACAGGGAGGCAGCTGGTAGGACCTGCTCCTGCTCCAGCACCTCCCAGGGCTCCGTGCAGCTGTCAAGGGCAGCGAAGGGGAAGGCTGTCCAGTCTCCAAAGGGGGCTGGGAATTCATTCCCTCTGATCTTTGAGGAAAAAAGAAAGTGTGTATGGAGAGTCCAGGCAGAACAGACAACACAGTTCAAGAAACGGCACTGGATAACCACTGCTTTTGTAGCACTAAGATGATTGTTTTCTTTTCCCACAAGGGAGATGAGTAGATGCGTATTTGCTTTCTTTACGCAGCAACAGCAGAAATGGGAAATTAACAGCTTCATCCTTTAATGACACGAAGTAAAATTCCGTTCTGATCAAATTACTGCTCTTAAGGCACTCTGTTATCTTACTGCAACGGGGTGTGCGCCCAGGACCACTGGCAGCTGGGCTGCAAGAGCCAGGGGGCTCAGAGCCGAGTCTTACAGAAGCGACAGGAGAGTCTGCAGCAAACAGCCAGGCTACTCATTTTAGCCGAAACGTTTAGTTACAGACTTAACATTTAGCTTTCATCCTACACGCTATTTAGAAGAGAGGATCTGTTGGAAGCACAACTTTAAAGATGCCTAAACAGCGCCAAATTAATAACTGACATCTCGATTCGGAGATATTTGCATCTATCCAGCACAAGGTTTTTCTGTATCCCATTAAATTTGCATTCACCCCGCAGACAAAACCGTATTAACCAAAAAGGCAGAGGCACGGCTGCACAGGTTGCCGTAAACCACGACTGCAGACTGCGCGCAACGTTCCCCTGCATGGAATCTGCTGCCTTTAACAGGCACGAACCCACCTCTCGGGTGAATCACTGTCTGCGTCCCGGGCGCCTGAGCTGCTCCGGAGCCAGGAAGTGAGCGGGAGCGCGCCGCTCACCTACCCTGGCATGTGAGTCATTCCCAGGAATGAGAAAGCCAGTTGCTCCAGTTGCTCCTGGCCAGGGGAATTTTGACTCTCTGATCGGGCATCGCCAAAAAAGCCATCGGAAGCCAAAAAAGCTCACTCCCAAATATGGTTTATTTGACTGCCTTGTCGCAAGAAACGCTCTCATGCCTACTGTAGCTTCGAGACGCGCTTTGGAGGAGTCTACGGCACTTTCGAGATGCAGCTCAGAGACAAGCGGAAGCCGGCAATGGTGACAGGTAAGTGATCTCTGAGCATACAAAATGCATTCGATAAGTTGTTGGGTAAATCTTCTTGCTCTTAATCACCCTCAAGTGAAAAGAAAATATGAATTAATGTAGAGCTGCTGAAAACCAAACTTGGTACCATAAACTGAGTATCAGATCAATTTAACAGTGTGAAAAGTTCTCAAAATAGCGCGGTTTTACTAACCTTTTACTCATTCAATAGATGTTAGCTCTTACCTTTCTCCCAATGGCAAAAATAAAAGGTTTTCTACTGCTTGTTCCTTCTAAGACATGAAGGAACCGCAGGAGAGTTCACGGTTTCTTTAACTTACTTCCTCACAGGGTTTAATTCATGTCTAAGATGCAGTAACTAACACCTGAACTCGGTATAAAAGGCTTGTACCGTATTCCTTTTCAACTCTTTCAGTAAAGGAAAGCATACGCGAGTTCTCTGAATTCTATTATAGAGAATAAAGGTTCTCTTCCTTCATACCTCGCTCCGATCATGTTAAAACTTGTCAGGTTCACTGGAAGAACCACATAGCTCTGAATAAGCAACTCACAAACCGTACGTCTGACTAGTCGCGGAGTGTGGGAAACGTGCAGCGCTTTGAAAAACTTATGTCGTTGAAGGGGTATTTTAGATTGAAAAAGTCATTCTTAAATGCGCTCTAAGTTCTACTATGTTCATACATGACTTGCCATCCGTGCACCATGGGGATTGTAGACATCTGCCTTCCCATTGCGTATACTTGGTCTGGGAGTTCTGGGAGCGTTTCATGCTTTTTATCACCTTTTAAAAAGAAGATTCTGTAATCTCCTTTTAAAAAGGGAAACGAGAAAACTCAGGCAAACATTCAGTTGATGCCACCAACTCACTCCCAGAAGTCTGAGACCCAGATGACAACAAAGCCTCCAGTATTTCCCCAGTTAGAGCCGCTCTGGTGGGCACTGAAGCCCTTGGGTAGGCAGCCAGCTCTCCCGTGCCAGCCAGACCTTCTCCTCTCTTGCTATTTTGGGGAGTGGGAGCTGGCAGCACCCGGGAACAACCCCAGGAGCAGAGGATATGGGTCAGCTCTCGCAGGAGGAAGAGGGGAATGCCTGATGGGCATGCAGGGACCCCAGGAACAGAAATCACCTCTTCGCATTAGAGGTGCGAGAGAAAAAAGAAGTGCATTTCCAGCAGCACCAACCACTGGTTCCTCCTCCCACCCCATGGAGGGAGGGCTGCCTTTCCCAGCTCAGCCCTGCTGTCTCATCCTCCGCTCTCCTCCCAAGCTGCCAGGCTCCCCCCGCGGGGCAGGGAGGGAGCGGGGAGACCAGCTCGCCCAGCACCTGCACGCCATGGCCCGTCGTGCACCAGCACGCATCCACGCCGGCTGCCGCAGCGTTGGAGTCCCGGGGCGCTGGGGCATTGGGAACTGCCTGGCCAGGCAGGGCTGAGCGGGGAGGGCACCTGACAGGGCAGCCAGACAGGGAACGAGCACCAGGAGGGAGGTGGCAAGTCCCAATCTGGAGTTTGGCCGAAGCTGAGCCCTTTGGAGGCTGGAGGCTTCTTCTCAACCTCCTACTCCACACGCTGCACATAGCCCAGGATGAGATCCAGGAACAACCAAAAGTGGAAGGAACAACCAAAGTGGGAAGGAACAACTGAATGGGGAAGCTCCTTCTCCTTTTTCCAGGACAAGTCACTCGCTCACCTCCACACAGTTGAGTCCAACAAGACCAACTGAACACTAAGAAAAGCCAGTCAAGTCACCTGCAGTAAGACAATAGCATCAAACCTCAGGCGTGTGCTATTTGTTAGAAGTTCGGAACTAAATGAAAATGCAGGTGACAACCCAAGAGCTCCAGACCCACCACATCGCTGTCAGCTATCCAGGCTCCCAAGGAAACCAAGCTGCAAGAGACACTAACCCTCGTACCACCAAGTACACGCTAGAGGAAGTCAGCAGTATCAATTCCTCTGTTTCAGCGGTCTTAGCCCTTCCCAACATAAAAAATCATAGTACCTTCTTAAAAAAAAAATCAACAAACATACAAACAAAACCATCACACTCTTGATCGTCAAAGCAGGTTTCCACATCCGACCAACACTGAACCTCCCAGGAGATACTATAGTAACCGCTGCTTCTTGTTTTACCTCGGGAAATGCCAGTGACACAGCGAAGGGACAAGTGATGACACCAGTCAGCTTAAATCACCTTCACTGCAGCAGCAGCTTCTGCCACTGGACCAGGAATAGCCAAGAGCTGGCATCACAGCAGGGTCAGAGGAAGAGAATCCTAGAATTGTAGAATCACCAGGTTGGAAGAGACCCATCAGATCATCGAGTCCAACCATTCCCACCAATCTCTAACCCATGTCCCTCAGCACCTCATCCACACGTCCCTTAAACCCCTCCAGGGAAGGTGACTCAACCACCTCCCTGGGCAGNCAGAGCCTCAACATCTTTCTTGTGCTGAGGGGCCCACAACTGAACAGCTCTCCACAGCCAGCACCATGCCATCCTATCCAGGATTTGCAGTCCAGCCCTTTCAGAGATCAACAGGCAGAGGGGGATTTCTCCAGGCTGTTCATGAAAAAGTGGGGTTGCACCAAGCTGAACTTCTCCCAGCCATACCCCAAAATCTCCAGGTCCTTTTCCTTCCTCTTTGAAACAGCGGTGCTGCTGAAAGCAGCGACTGTGGTTAACTGTGTCCCAGCATACACACCCAAGCACAAAAGAAACAGCTGACAACAGCAGACGAGGAATTTTTTTTCGTTTTGCAACATGAATAAGAATTGCATATAAAAAAATCAGTAGATTCACAGAATGGTTTAGGTTGGAAGGACCTTAAAGCCCATCCAGTTCCACTCTCCTGCCATGGGCAGAGACACCTCCCACTGGATTAAACTGCTGAAAGACTCATCCAGCCTGACCCTGAACACCACTAGGGATGGAGCAGCCACCACTTCCCTGGGCAACCTGGGCCAGGGCCTCCTTACCCTCATAATGAAGAATTTCTTCCTAATGAGTAATATCAGTCTTCCCCCTTGCGATCTAAAGCTATTTCTCCTCATACCACCACTCCATGCCCTTGCGGAAAGCTCTTTCCCAGCTTTCCTGGAGCCCCTTTCAACACTGGAAGGTCACTGCAGGTTCTCCCCGCAGCCTCCTTTCCTCCAGGCTGAACAACCTCAACTCTCTCAGCCTGTCAAAATAGTTAGAAATTGTTTCAATGCAAAGCAAAACACCTAAAGGTGAGACTAGAATTACTTAAAAGCCTAAATGGCACTGTCTCCATGCATGTATAAGTAATCCCTCTTTTTCCCTGCAAGGTATTTTGTTGCAGAATCCCCTGTAGCATTTGAGACGTGAGAGATGCACAACAGCCAGAGCTGCAGTGGATGAGGTTGCACTGTGATCAATCACAGACCTTCCTTTTTTTTTTTT
>WAAB01007896.1:0-46354 GCA_013389865.1 Piaya cayana
CTGGACCTGCTGGTCACACTGTAGATGGTAGATGACGGCAAGATGTTTGGTGAGTACCTCTGCCAGCTCCTTTAATGCCCTTGGGTGGATCCCATCCAGCCCTATATACTCGTGAGTATGTAAGTGGCTGAGGAGTTCTCTATCCAGTTCCTCTTGGACCATTGCAGCCTTGTTCTGCTCCCTCTCCGTCTTCCGCAAAATGTTATTCAGCTTTGATGTAACATCTCACCTTAAAGACCTCACTATTAAAGACCATTGAATTCTTTTACAGAACTGGTCAGTTTAAGTTCTATTTGGGCTTTAGATGTTGTGATTTTCTCTCTATATTATCTCACTCCATCATTTATGAACTGGAGTTATGAATCCAAGAACAGAGAAAACCTAAGTAGACAGGCAGTGCTCTTAACTCTCTAGGACACTCAGGAATCTTAACCATTTCAATTGCAATTTATTTGATCAGATAGCTCTTATATCTTCTGCTCTGCTCTTTGAATCAGGGCCAGCTCATGATGATTAATTGTCTATTGGCATAAGAGCTACAACAAATATGGAAGTATTGCCTACAAAGCAAATGTGGAATGAGGAAAATGCGTCAAAATGACACAAGCTGGGAGTGCTGATCACTGAATGGCTGCAGGACAAAATGGCACACCGGGAAGAATATGACTTCTTTATACCACTAAGTTGAAAATCAACACAAGTGGAATGGTTGCATGCAGAATAGGAAATAAAAGGGGGTAACCTAAAAAAAAAAAAAAAAAAGAATGGTTTTTCTTAGGGTGTAAAAGCTTTTCTCCCTGTATGTTGACAGCACTCATTCACTTTTATTTAATTAGAGGATTCTTAGGACCATTCTCACTCTGCAGGACACTCAGTCATCTCAAATCTAGAAAAAGAGACTGTGGAGTCTATGTCACCTAATGTTTGATGACATACCACGCTAAGGCGGTGATTTACTTTAGCAGAACACCAGAGTCTGACATATCTCACTCTAACATGCTAAGTTAAGCAAAACATCAGTGAAAGTGAAGGAATGATATGTGCTTAAAATTGTTACTAAAGAGAATACTGACATAGGCACACTGTAGGTTCCTGCAGTCTTGGATAAAATGTTATTCAGCTTTGATGTAAAATACAAGCATCTGAATCGTATCCATGGAGGCTAATTTCAGACAAATTTTGCTAACTAACATTAGGGGTGACAATCAAGTGATTCCAGACTAAGAGCTAATCTGACATTTCCTGTTTTCAAAGGCAGCTGTAGGTGGAACGAGGGATAGGGAAATCTGAAGAGAAACTTTACAGTGAAGGACACAGGAGTGTAAAAGGCAATATTCAATTTAATTCTTGTGATATTAAAATGCATCCTATTGAAAATAATTCCAGTTTTCAAAACACTCTGCTAGTCTCTTTGGCAACTAAACTAATGTATGAAAGAGTTGCACTCACATCTACACCCGCATACGCATAGGAGGAAATGATTTGTAACAGTAACTAGAGTAAATGAAGATAAGGGAGAGTGGAGAAACAAGATAATAACATGCAGCATTTAGTAATGTTTTGTCATAAATGAAAAAATGCTACTGCTGGTGGTATCAAGCCTTCTCTGTATGTGTAGAGCTAGAAAGACAAGTACATGTCTGGTAATTAGATGGAAATCCTTCTAGTCAATATATTTATTTCCACCTTACAAGATATTGCGTTACTACTTCTTCCAAGGGTTTGACTACACAGCAGAGGTGGAAGATGGGTATTTGCCCAGAATATTTTTGAGAAATATGACATCTGTGCCACTCCTTTGGGTGATTTCTGGATGGGTGCAGAGCAGGAGATGAGAGATGCAAGGATCAGTCAAAAGTGCAGCCTGGAGGATTCCAACAAGGAGCAAAGCTGCTGATTCAGAAACAAAAATGCACATAGTGTTTGCAGTCTGGGAAATTTCAGAAAGTGCTGAGCTAGACAGTAAGTGTGGAAGAAAAGTTCCTCAACATAAAGAGAAAGCAGAAAGGAGAAGATGATTTGTTTTTAAACCTCATATTGCCATCTGTCTTAGTTAGCAGAGTAGATGTATTTTTCTATGCAGAGTCTCATTTGATTCTTGTTCTTTTTTCTAGTTCCCTATTTTACATTCCAGTAAAAACTAGGTTTGGAAGTTAAGTGACTTTTGATAAGCTCTGCTCCTTAAGCAAATATGTGATATATCCACCTGAGGATGCTGACATCCATAGAATCCTCTGCAAGTATTCTTTACATGTTTACTAATTATGTCGCTAGAGTTTGGCACCTCTCCCTGTTATAGCTTTCATTTTTCATAGAAATATGTACTTTTAAAGGGTAAGCCAACTCCAACAGGAAAAATCACCTAAGACTATCCAGCACCCTTGTGATTAGAACACTCTCCAGGAGCACGTGCGACAGAGGACAGAGTTTATACTCTAAGACAACATTGCAGGAACCTGAACCTGTTATTCACGCCAGGCAAATCGTCTGCCACAAGGGAACAACCATACAGACAGGAAGCGATTTCTGATCTTTTAACAGTAAACTGAGAAGTACGCCCTTCTTTAAAGGATAACTTACCATCCAACAAAATCAAAACTTTTACGTTATAAAAGAAGTGGGTATTAAAACATACAAAAATGGTTGCAGATTATTTTGTAATACCTGGCATTGTTGCTCAGACAAGAGCCCAAATTTGAAATTCAAACCCTGTTTTCTGTCAGTAACTCAGATTCTAAGTTCAATATTGCTTTGCCAGAAACTGCTGTAGTGTATCTTTCAGGCATACATCAGCCTTTCTCACATACAATACTTCCATTTTGGGTTACCCTGCAACTATTATAACTTCAGTAGCCTAAGTCTTCAATTCCAAATACATAACCAACTCAGCACAGCTTTTGTGGTCTTATCTTGGCATCAGTTCCTGGATGGCAGTCACAACGCAGCATCTTACCACTGCAGATTTTTATCTTGTCATTTGATGCACACTCTGGTATGTGGACATCACAAAGAGCTTTTGCCTGGAATCTTGATAGTAATCTGTGACCTGCAGGAAAATTTGCATTATATCTCTATTTGGGAAAAAGATTTTTACTTACTTGGAATTTGATATCTCTTTTCTTTCCAGTTGTCTCTGATAAATAATCAAAAGAAAATTTAGTTTGTCCATTTCCTTCCTGAAAGAGAAATTCTTAAGTGAATTCATTATTAAGACATCAGCCATATATAGCTAATTTTAAATCATTCAACTCATATTTATACTATGTGCTGCAGGCTAGTTCTAAGTTTCATTTTATTTATTTTTTTTAACATAACCCAATATTCCATCTAGCTCTGTAAGCCAACTCATAATAATTTGTATATCTTTCTGTGTGTGAAGTGTACACCACTGTGTACAGTTGTCTCAGAGTTTCTAGTGACACCCTAACATTAAATAGCTGTCAAATTTCAGAAAAGTATTGATGTTAGTACTGACATCACTTGTGTCAGCAAGCATTGCTGTATGCAAGAAATAATATCTGGGCAACCCTGCTTTTTGTCCTCTGAAAGGACAAAAAAAAAGGGGAAAGGTGATTACCTTTGCATTGCTCCTACTAAGGATTTTATGTTTAAATAGTGTCATGATTTTGGAAAGATTTTTTTGGCCATCAATCTTGGTACTGTTCTTTATGCTTTATTTGCAAATAATGAGATGCAAATGTCACATCAGCTGCATCACATTTGAGTCTGAAACTACACTGCAGGTAGTTCATAGTCTGAGGTTTTCTTTAAAGCATAGTGCACATAGTATTCTAGATATGAGCTTGTTAAAGGCCAAGAGTAGCTGGTGCTGTGGAAAAGCCAAACTCAAAAATCAATGCCAATTTGATTATTAAGTAGGTATTCCTTTAATACACAATATGATGCCAGGCATGCAGGGAATCATTTCACCTAATGTGTGTAACTGTTGAGGCTGGTTACAGGACTTTTGTACTGGTTAAACGTATATATTCATACAGATTCTCGGAAACACTGGTTACGTGTTCTGGGAAATATTGGTTAAACATACATAGAATTCATTATCACATCTTATCACCCACTCTCGTATGTACATCACAGTTCCTTTGTGTNCAGTGTCTTACCACCCTCATGGTGAAAAAATTTAACCAGTAAACAAGCTGAACGCCTGTTACAATCACATTCTTTTTCACTGCAAGCTGTCCAGGACTTGATTCTTATTATTCTTATTATTGCTTAAGCTAATTCATTCCCTTAACACATTCTTTTGTTTCTTCCTTCATAGTATTATGCCATGGTAACTGTGACTGCCTGGATTTTTGTGTTTTCACTTAAGCATGTAAATGATAGTGTCATTACTTCAGCTTTCCAAGTACTCAAAAGAAAAAAAAATGGATAAGCCAGTACATATTTCTGTTTTAAAATGTGTAGGAAATATCCCCTTCCTCATCACTTTACTTGACTTTTGAACTAGCTAAGGGATGGGACTCTACCAACACTGCAACCTCTACTCCTTATCTATTGTGTTCTTCACATTCAGGAATATGTTTGTGTTTGAGAAGTGTTCATGCTTCAGGCACACATGGTGAAGTCCTTCCACTTCTTAGGACATTTGTCTGCACAGGAGAATAGCTGATGCATGCGATGCTCCTTAGTGAGAGTTTCCTGAAAAATGGGCTGTGACTGGTATCTGACTGTTCCCTCTACTTGCCAGCTGGAGCATAAGCACGCACACATTCCCTCCGCATCTGTACAAATGGGGGAAGAGAAAACTGCATACAACATCTGTTGCGGGCAGTTATAAATATTAGTCTATTTTTTCTAGGAATTATGCCTAAAGCAGGGCCTATAGCTCAGAAATTAAAAAGGGAAAAACTAGCCTAGCGCAGTTCCTCTAGGTCTCTTATTTCATACAGTCTTTGTTTAAGTTTTTACCACATGTTCCCTGAGAAAAATCAAGGTCAAGTTTCTTTATCATGACTTGTGATTTTTCATTGTCATATATAGATATCTGAATGATTCCTCACAACATATCTGAAAAAAAAATGGTGAATAACTGGCCTTACAGAGAAATCGTGGGATTAACAGGGAATTCATGTTTAGGATTTTCAGTGAAATCAGAAAAAAAACAGTTTTATAATACATATTTGAATGAAATATATAGTTTCCTCTAAGATGATGATATTATTATTACTACTACTCCTACTACTACTCTTCAGTTTATAATAGCTGGGAGATACAAATCATGAAGATGATTGCCTGAACCCAGTTCCATATCACACAGATTAAATTTCATGTATGATGGAGTATATTAGTATAAAGTACTTTCTAAAATTCTTAGTAGCATAATGGATGAAATATTTTTAAAATGAATTAATCAGAATGGATAAACTCATCTCCTTTCTTGAAGACAGAAAATGTGGTAATAGTAACAAAAAATCTTTCTGACAGTTCACTCAATTTTACATTTTTCAATTTTAATTAGACCTGACATCCCAAAAGCACAGATTTCTATTGATTTATAGCAAAAATGTCAACATTAAGGTATGTATTCCTTTGCTTTATAGACTCAAAATAAAAAATGAACCCTAATATCTTATCTTACTGTAAAGCAGAATTATATCTGTTTGGAAAATCACTATATTCAGGCAAAGATAAATTAAAAATGGGCTTTCTAAGACGATAGAGAACTCAATTTTTTAGGAATTAAATTCCAGAAAGATAAATATAAAGAAAAAAGATATGTAATAATTTATTAATCATTTGAAATAGTTTTATATTCATAATAGAACAGCACTCTTCTCTTAAATTGATGCTTTCTACACTAATAATGTGGCTGCCACCACACTACACATTTATGAGTAACACAAACTAAAAGGAAGTTAAAGGATGAAAGCAAAAATGTTAAGAAATACTATTTTAAGGTGTTTTACTTTGATATAAATTATGAGTTATTGAGTATGCTAGCAATGGTTTTTCAATGATTGGTATGTAATTACTGAGGAAGGGTTTTAAGAATTCATAGCAACTCCTTAGTGTGTCATACTGGATTTATGCTAGCATGAAGGATTTCATAATGAACTGCTAATCTGACTCTTCTCACTATCTGCCCAAGGTTTAAAATGTAGCTTTGTCTAAATGTCAGGTGCAATTAAGTATTAGGACAGAAAATAATCTCAGAAAATGAGAAAGTAGTAGGATAGATTTGCTGTCTTTTATTGGTATTTATGGCTCTTCTCATGTTTAATCACTCGTAACCACTGCATACTAAACACCTTCTTGCAAATGTGTCTGGGAATAGTGTTTAAGAGGAGAAACAAGATGAAATGAAGCCAGGGAGTTTAGACTGGTAAAACATCCTGAGAGGAGACTTGTTAGACAGTAGAAGAATCTCATAAGATTCATAAGATTCAGAGGAGGAAACTTCAGTGTCTGGGACATATCCAATTAAAAATGAAAAATGTTAGAAAATGTTCTTCTTGGAATGAGAAATAGATGTAATTAACATTTTTCATGACTAGTTTATGTTATTCTCAAGGCTTTTTCCCAAGAAAGAAGTTTGGTTTGCTTCCTATCAATACCTGTGATAAGTGGTTTCATTGCCTTACAGGATTAAGGAAAATCAAGTTAAAATATCTGTATTAATTTTGAAACTGGAAGTGGAAAGTTCAATTGTAGTTTAATCTAGATGGTTTCATGCTTATGTATTAATTGATGTCCTCTAAGGAGTAAACAGAGGCTGGTAAAATAGTAATTATTTCAACCATGTTCTAGGGTATAAAGAATTGTAAGAACATTTCTACTGCAAAATACTCCTCAGAACTCCTAATGATAGCAGTCATGATGCTTTTTTTGATTATCGAGGGAAGAGGAGCTGTATTGGAATCACTCTCAATTTTACACTTATCAGGTAAAACTAGAGACATTTCAAAGAAGTGGACATCTGCTGCTATAGTCCCACTCCCAATATTTTAAGAGTACAAAAGGAGTGGGTCAGTAATGGGAACAACCATTTTCTTAGTCGTAAAATAAAGGTAGCTGTTAGCCTGGGACCCATCAGATTACATCAAAGCTGATTTTATTGAATCTTCAAAGTGAATTACTTCTACTTAATTTTGTTCCTAGGTAGGAGTACAATTGGAACCATTATTCATTTAGGTTGCATTGATCTTTAAGTATCCTGCTTCTGACTCTGTGTGCAAACACAAAAATGGAAAACACACCAAGTAAACTATAGCTAAATATACATATGCCTACATACATATATATACACTCATATTCATAAAAATACATGTAAATATTCAGATAGTATGAAACAAGAATTCCAATAACTTGACTAAATGCTATTTATATTTTTTCTAATTCAAAGTATGAGAATTCTTGAAAACCATTTGAATTAAAATCATCATTATTACAAAATCTTCACAAAAATACTTGCCAGAGTTTTCAACATTTTTTTTTATAATGGAGTTGGATATTTTACCTTAGAAGTTTGTTCTTCATTCAGAAAACATAGCATATATAAGGAAGGGCTAACCTAAAATCTAGAAATAAGAGTAATATGTGTTATTTCAAACATATTTTTAATACCTGTATTTTTCTAGTGGGAAAACACAGACAAGCTGTTACTGTTTCTTTCTCAGTATCTTCCTTTCTAACTGCTTCTTTCTCTGATAGAAAATACAGTTTTTTAAAAGTAAGAAAAACATATTTTTCTCCTTTAATAACAAAAATACTTCTTTATAAACATTTTAATGTAGAAATATATCTTAATGCAGCCTTCTTTTTCCTTTCTTTAACTCATTAAAAAATTACACTATGAATAGTTCCACTCTCCTAATACCTCTCTTATGATATTCTGAGATAAGATTTGTAAAGCCAAGCCACCTAATCTACATTTGGTGTTTGGAGCTTTTGTATGATCTGCAATAGCAAACATACTACTAATCAAAGTTTCCAAAGATTTAATCCCTGCAAAATCTAACAGCAGTGCTTCACAAGAAGCAGGCAGCTGTTTTCTGCTTCCCCACTAATTTTGGCCAGTGCTGAATCTGTCCTCACAGAGCTTTGCAGTGACCCTGATTCAAATTTTTTTCTCACTTTCAAAAACCAGGAAGTGATCCACTGGCAGAATTCAAGGCACCCTTGGNTAAAAAAAAAAAGAGAGATTAATAAGTTTGAGCAAGAATGGCTATTATAAATCGGTTTAAATCTTCCTTTTTTAATTTTATTTATTGTTAACTGTGAGGGAAAGAGAAAGGAGGAAAATAATGAAGATTTTAAGAGTGTTTTTTTCTTAAAAGTCAATTAAGTCATTCTTTTGCAGTTCAGTCTCTCAACTGAAAGGCCAAGACAAAAGACAAGTCCTACACAATGGTGTGGAAATCAGAATAGGATTCTTCTGAAAAATTAACAAGAATTAGTGAAAAATATACTTTACATTTGTTAAAAGACAGAATGGCCATAAGCCAGAAAAACTAGAAAAGGCAAAATATGAAACATGTCTTCTTAAACAAGATTTTAAATTATTATAACATTATTTTTTTAACAACAGATTTTTTTTCTCCAAGAATGCAGCCCCTCACCTTACCAAAATGGTTTAAATCCTATTCCTCTTACTTAGGTAGGAGAAGGGGGAAATCAGAGGGAACGGAAGAAAAGATGAAGGAGAAGGGGAAGGAGAAGGTGAAGGGGAGAGAAGGAAAGGGAAAGACAAATAACTGTATATTTCATTGAGAGAGATGGAGACAAAGATCATATAAAATGAGGAGAGACCTTTAATTAATGTTCACAGTTTCCATGAAGACCACTGGTCTTTCTTTTACATAAGATTTAACAGATTTTCTCTCCACTAAGACAGGCCATTGGAAAATTAAATTGGTACTTGTTTAACATTTACATACTTTGTGAAAACTACAGACCCAGGAAATTGGAAAATATGTTCCAAAGCTTAAAATAATCTCTTCCCCTAGCAACTGCTTAGGAAAATGAGACCTTTGACTTTGATTCAGAAGTTGTTTGTGCTCCTAATGGTAATTACATCAGCATTTGATGAAGGTTTCCCATTATGTAAAGCATATGAAGTATCAGAACAAGCACAGAAACCCACAAGAGGTTCAATTCACAAATGAGATTTACGGTGTTTGGGACACATTCTGTGATTACATCTGGATTAAAGGTAAATCAGAACTGTATTTTGATATTGCGGTTTTATGTCACTTACAGGTGGCCTCAATAATATTTACCTAACTACGGACCGAATTCAGCCCATAGAAAAGGTCACCTACCTCTCACATCCCTCACATCCCTCCTGCTTACCTTTTTAACGATGTATCTTCACACATGCATAAAATCGATCCCTGATACTTTTTTCTTAAAGGCCTAATACCTTCCTTTCCTCTCTCAAGTACAATCCAAAATTCTGTGTACTCATTGAGGATGTATTCTATACGATTCCTTTACTGTCTTGTAAGCACTATTGGCTTGCAAAACTATTACTTGTAATGTAATTTGATTTTGCATTGCATCTAACAAGATAATATACGGTCAAAGAATAATGTAGATTGAAAGACACCTCTGGAGATTATTTAGCCCAATCCTTTATTCAAAGCAATAGGAACTTCAAAATCACAGTAAATTGCTGAGTTCTAAATGCCTGCAGGGATCAAGTTGCCCCACATTTCTTCAGGCAGCCTGTTACAGTGTTTGCCCACCTTCATGGTGGATAACTTTTTCCTTATATAGAGTCAAAATTTTGCTTGCTTCTACTTAAGTCTGCTGTCCCTTGTCTTTTTCCTTTGCACATCCAAGAGCAACCTGGATCTTCTTTATACCTTCCATTTAGGCTGTGGAAGACTGCAATAAAATCTCCACTGTACCCTTTTTTTCTAGGCTGAACAAGCCAGTTTCTCTCAGTGTCTCCTCATTCATCACATGCTCATGTCCCAACTCTGGATGGGCTTCCACTGAACTACCTCTAGTATGCCCATGTCTTTCTTGGACTGGGGAGCCCATACTTGGACCAGAGCAACAGAAGTGTTTCGTCAGTGGTGACCGGAGAGGTAGGATCCCCTCTCTCAGCTGGAAGGCATTGATCTCCCCCTTGCATCCTGATTTGCAGTTGGTTTTCAGCACTGGAAGGGAAACACTGCTGGTATGTGGTCAACCAGAAATCCCAGGCCCTTTTCTACCTTTTCTTTTAGCCCTGACCCTGCTTTGGGGCTTCTGGTTATTCCTGTGCAGGGGCAAGTTTTAGCATTTCCCTCTGTTTGACTTGTTGAGTTCTTGTCAGCCCATTTCTCTGGCTTGATGTGATTCCTATGAGTTGCAGCCCTTCCCTCCAGTTTACCAACAGTTCTATTCATCTGGATTCTTTGTGTCAGTCAGTTTCTTGAGGGTACAGTAAACTTAAACATTCCCTGAGGAATATCACCAGTATCCACCTACCACTTAGACCTTATATCATGACATCTACCCTTTGAGATCAGTGGTTCACCTTGTTCAGGTGTCATCACAGTAACTTTACCTATCCCTTAATGTTAATATTTTTATTTTTTAAAAAATTAAGAGGAAATGCAAGTATGCCATTCATTTCTTAGGTTTAAAAATCCCATCTCCCTATGACAAACTTTCTCATAGATGCTTTTCTGTTCTCCATAAAACATTAAAAACAATGGTCTCTCTTCTAACCCCTAAGGACAAACAAAGAGAGGATAAATATTTTTTCTTTTAAAATATTTTTTCTTTCTTAAACATAGATATTCCAATGGGTTATGTGAGTTCATGACACCTGGATTGAAATTGCAGGAATTTTCTGAGCGTTTCTACTCCTTTTCTTTTTAAAGAGGAAATTGGCAAAGCAAAAATGTTCAGAGCGGTTCCACAGGCTACTCCTGAAAAAGCCCTCTTGAACTAATATGTAAATGTGTATTTCTGCATAATGAAGGATTAGAAAAATGAGGCCAAACTCATCCAGTTTATTTTTTCCAGTCAACCTCGTATAAATGAGGTGGCAATCTAGAAGCTGATCTTTTCATTTAATCTGGGACTGTTCCAGAAGACCACATACAAACAGAAGTATTTATTGAAGTTGAAATGTTCCAGATTTAAACAGTAGTTAGGAGCAGCAAATTCCTGGGTAAAAATTAGTATTTAACAGCATGATATTTAATCTTTTTTACAGTGTTTTATTTTAATCATAAATATTTTTATGCATTTCATAAAATAGAAGCTATGTAGCTCTTTAGATATTTTTGGAACATTTATTTTAGACATTTATTAGTCATAAATTAGATAAATTGTAATTATTTTTTAATTCAAATTTAATTTTCTACCATTTTACATTAAAAAGTTGTGTTTCTTTTTCTCTGGGAGTAGTTTGGTGCATGGGGACAAGTCCATATTTACCAGTCAAATGACATTCAGAATTGACCTAACGTTCAAATATATGTCTTTATTTTGCCTTCTGGTGACTATCAAAGTTCATCTTAGTCCTAGCCTGAATGATAACAACAGAATTCCCTTAATATATGTCTGTCTCATGTCACAATTCAACAAAAGCTTTAATGAAGAAAGGTAAACACAAGGAAAAGATATGAAAAGAGGCTAAGAGACAGATTCAAAATTATATGGTTGCCTCACGTTCAAATCCTGGTCCTAAGGAACCCTTCTTGACTAAAAAAAAATGGATTTATTAAAATCCTGGTTTGTCAAAGGCTTTCTGACCAGCTACTACATCAGTATCATGAATAATTTCAAATAACAGTCACCTGAAGCAGCAGCAGTGATAATAAATGTTTGATTGCATTCCGCTTTCCATCATTCTTGCAGTTCCTCAAGTCACAAGAATATACAGGCTAGCATGGGTTATACCCTGCCTCCCTCTGCACACATGCTAATGCTCCCATTACCCCTTGACACTCTTGCATCCCTCTCAGAAGAGTGACAGGCAAAGAAGAGCACAGAGTTCCGGAAGAGTAGAATGTGTTGGGGCACATTGGTAATGTGAAGGTATCACAGGGATTATTGTTTTCTCTTTTAAGTGTAAATACCATCAGTGCTTCTTGATTTCCCTCTACCTATGCAGCATTTGTTTTGTGTCTCCTTGTTTTGAGCAGAACCTGCTCAGAAACAGTGTTTGCCTGGTTGGATTGGTGGGAGGGGGGAAGATCAATCAATGAAACTTGGGCACCTGCTTTGAGGATATAAAACTGCATCAGGTATGAGTGAACACAGCAGAGCGTATTACCTGGGTCTGCTGTGGAAAGAGCAGATTTTTTTTGCACCTCATTATTAGGCAGTCTTGCTTTGCTGGCAAACTGGAAATGATACTCAGCTGGAAACACCTGAGAAAGAGTCAGAGATCTTTTTCTGATGGAGGTCAGATGTGCAACCCTTGTGGAGGGAATGGGGCCCCTTTCCAGGGTCACTGAAATAGCACCAGGTCAGTTGTCATGGTTTGGAAGGATGCGGTAGTGCTGGGGGCATGGTGAAGCCAGGCATGAAGATAGCAAGGGCCATGCCTTTGAAGGGTCATGTCTTCTTGGCAGGGCATTGGTGGGTGGTGCACACTATACAGTGCTGCAAGGGCCAAGTGAATTCACCAGGTCCAAAGATCCTAGCACCTGTGCTCAAGCACCTGCACCATTAAATCATTACATCTCTGACATGGTTTTTGGCCCATACCAACAAGCACTCTCCCAAATCATTTCTAGACGTGGTTTCAGCGTTAGCATAGGCCAGAGAACCATTTCCAACAGCAGGTCATGTGTGGCTACCCTGTTTTGGTGGATAGTGTGTTTAATAGTGTGTCTGTGTCCAGCTGGCTTTGGGGACAGTGGCAGGAGATAACAGTAGATAAGTACCTGATGGAGCCCAGGTTTCCCTAGGGCCCTTCTCATGACTTTCCCAAGGGCACACTAAGGCTAAACCACAGCAGGCAGTGAGAAGTATTCACCCCAATGTATCACCAATATACCAATCCCAGGACAGTTTCCATGACAGTCAGGAAGACTGGATTATAGAACTCGAAATATAATAATTTAATGTCCCTAAAAAGCAAACCCTGGCTTTGTCTTTCTGTAAGACACTATGTGGCAGTTCTGCTATGAGGATACCATCCAGCTCCCTTTTCTGTCCAAAGCGTCTAACTGAAACTCGTGGTGGTAAATGCTCACACGGGGTTTCTAAACTACCACAGGTGGCTATAGATGCACTCTCTGGTGTTGGCAGTGCCTAGCACGATATTGGGACCTTTTCACTGGCAGGAAATGGAGTGTATTTATCCTTTTCTACCTCATATGCCACCTCCTCAGGGAAAGATTCCAAATATAGCCTCTATCACCTTTCCCATGCTCTTGTTCACCAGCAGCTCCCTTGATGACCATACTGCAATCAAAACCTATTTTCTTCCTCTTTGGAAAATGGACTTTTCAGATGAAATATAGATTGTGCCTTGGGATTCACTACAGAATCACATATTATTGACACATGTCATTGCTTTGTACTCCTAGCCAGCTAAGTGCTACCCTCCAGATTGTAGTAAAACTCTGTCAGATTATTTTCCTGGAACAGCAGTTATTTCTGGAATATATTTAGGAAGTTTGAAACTCTGCTTATCATTTTGTAAAGCAGCACACTGCAAATGCATGCCAAAAATCTCCCCTGGCAGCAGACATGAACACTAGTCCTTGGAATTTATGTGAATTCCAGTTTAAGGATATAATGAATTTAAATGATACACACTCACAGACATTAACAGGATTTACTAGATAGGGAGCAGTTATAGTGATGTGCATAAACTGTATTTTACAGTTACATAAACTAAAAATTGGCACACTCTGCTAGGTAGCCCTAAGTAACAGCAATCCTGATTTATGTGTAGAGGTCCTTATAATGTTTGGCAGACCACACACTTGCCTTTTAATTAGTCCTTTGAATGTTGCACAGATTGTGAGTCAACATAAGAAGGGTGCTTGGTGAGTGATAACAAATAAGCAAAGAAAGAAAATGCTCTGAAATTTGTTACTGAGTAATTAACAGTAATACAGAGAGGAATGGGGAAAAGCCTTCTGCACATTTACTGTTGTCTTGAAACTGCAGCATAAAAAGTCCATGAACTTATATACTGCAGTAATTAACAATTTCCAGTCTTCACACAGTGGTTTTCTTCAGACTCAGACTTAGAGCTCCCCTGTTCCTTCATGTGGAAGCACAGGCACCTGCCAGTTCTGCACACAGTTTCCTCACTGTATAAGCGGAGGAATTCCAGATTTTCTGTAGTGCAACCATCAGCTTCTTGTGAATCACTTTATAATTTCCACAGCTGAGTATATCAAGTTAACATATTTCTGAAAGTCGCTATGTGTACTCTTTTCTTCTCCTCCAGCATGTCATATTGTGGCATAGTGTCATATCTGTGTTGAGTCAGAGATGTGTGTGGCAGAGAGGTTGTCTCCAAGTTGTGGGTAACTGGTTGTGTGCTGTCATTCTCTCTTTCCAGATGAAAAGCAGACAGTGCTTTGAGTCTCTGCCCTTACTCTCAGGTAGGAAGAATGAAGTTAAGGCAAGGGATGTGGGGAGGAGTTTTGTGTCATCATCATCCTGTAAGTCATCTTAACATTATCATTTTGAAACAAACTGTGCAAAACCCATTTATTTCTTATGTAACAGTTTAATAATGTTACTAGTTACTTTATTGGTCTATAAATAATTGCTGCAGGCAAAGCCCCATGTCCACTGCAGTTAAATGAGTATCATTGTACCTGTCAGATGCCAAACAACAGTTCAGTAGTTTGAAGTTAAAAGAACTCCCTTTAATTATATCTTCTGCTCATGACACTTTGCATAGACAGGTCAATCTTGAGTAGCAAAAATTTAACTATTTTGTGTAAGATTAACAGGGCTAAACAGTGGTAACCAGTAATTTGCTGTTTTCTCACATTGTCTCACCAAGCTAAAAAAATGGCCTTGCAAACTGGATTCCCTTCCAACAGTCAAGTGCTTTTCATTCCACCTGAAGAATTTTGCTGTTATTTTTATATTTGCCACTAGCTTTGGTAGATAATTTATTAATGCACATTTTTCTTGTGAATTGTCTGAAAGGCTTGCAGGGCAATTTCTTCCATCAGGGATCACAGTTTATCAACGCCTTTTCAGATACAGATTTGATGGATTTAAGCTTCCAGACTTTGACATCACAGAGGGGTAGTTCTTGGACAATGATTCCTTGGCATGTCCTTCACAAGAAGCTTTTTCTCACCAATCAAAGTGAGTCTTAAGCTTAGAATCAGGTATGGTACAGACAGACGGAAGAAGGTAGCATAAGAAATGTATGGATGATTTATTTTATTTTGTTTTTATTTATTTGAAGTCTGTTATGGTTATCATGATAAAATCTCAGTCTCAGCTTAGATGAAGTAAAGATTTTCTGAGGGAACAGTAGGAATTAGGAGAATAAGCAAAAAAATACATATTTCCTGGTTTCTTTGAGTACTTAAAAATCAAGAGTCTTGTCATGCTCCAGCCTGGATAAAGGAAGACAGTAGAAAAAGAAAAAGAAAAGAGATGGGAGAATCTGCTCCAAGAAGTTTATGCATCCACTAAAGCCCTAGAAGTGCGTGCACCAGGCCAGCTGTCTCTTCCCCTTCCCCTAGTTCTCTTTCCAGTCTGATGACTTAAGGCAAATCAGCATGATGGGTGCCATCATCAAGATGAAGGGAAAGCAGCAGATTTCATGTTGTTCCAGAACTGAGAAAGTTGCTCAGGTTGTTGACATATGTTGTGGAGACAGATTTCCGCAGTATGCAGACTGAAATGCATAATCTGAACAAGGCTATGAGCCAAACATCTACAGTGTTTATTGAAAACATCCCTCATGTTTAAAATTCTGTGGTCTTCTGAAACCCAGAAATACAGCCCTGCAGTTATTTCTCCCTTTCAGAGAGAACGAGACACATACATGCTTTGGGAACATGTGGGTCACTTTTTTTAACCCTCCCTCATAGCAGAAGACACAGTTTAGCCTGCTTTTCCTGGTTCACATCCTGGGATGAATCACTGCAGACAAACAGCTCCAGCAGAGATGTGGCTCAGAGGCCCTTCCAGGAGGAGAGAAGGAGCAGTCTGTCACTCTGGGCAGGGATCACTCTGCAGACACAGGGAGAGGGGAGGAGAGTGACTTATGTGAGTCCCTTTATGAGGGTGTTTTGCTTTCAGATACTGTGTGGAATTTTAATTTGAAAAACAAATAAATATTAGTTATATATCTCTTAATTGTGTGGAAAAACCTGCTCCTTCAGTCAATCTCCTCTTTGCTCATTCTTTTAACTCGCTCATGCTAAGCTGCTTTAGAGGTATTTTTGGAGATATTCAGACTTGGAACACTGTGTTCCTCCTAGCTGTTTTCAAATTCTCTTGCATGATGTTCCTTTCCACAGCACTGGTCTTTAGGCCAGCCAGAAAAAAGGATATTAGTGAGCACAAAAAAAAGCTTCATGTATCTTCCCCAATAACTACTTTAATGGCTGTAACGTATCTGCATAGGGATTTTAGCATCTTTTAAAATGTTGAATAACATCTAAAGACAGTGTCTGGAGGCATTATGCATGACACCTCTTCCCTGTGAAAGTGGGAAGTGAGAAGAAATAAGGGCGAGACAGGATTATTTGTTTAAATATACCCAGACCTGGCTCTGCATAAAGGGATACTGTAACCTCTCAGCTCCTATAAAATTGATGGATGTGCCCTTGTGTGTATGTGTGCGTATGCATAAGAGAAGCGTGCAAGTGGTAGTATGCAGAGCTGTTCCCTTTTGTGAGGTGCTGGCTTTCTGGAATTAATATAATGAAAATTCAGAAGTCCTGCTAATACAAGAGAGAAAGACTTTTGCCTAGGAGGAGAGAACTGCTAAAGCTCCACAACATCAGAGATCCATGCTCATTTCTTTTGTATTCTAATGACAGATATTTTGTTTAGTATATTGCTATCTGCTAAGTATCATCCCAGCAATCTGTTGGCCTGCCTGTGACTGTTCCATGCATTGCAAGCTAGATAAGAACTAGAACAGATTTCATCCTTGTACAGGTGAAATACATGAGATAATGTTTAAGGCAATTTTTTAGAACACCACCGCAACTGAATACTGGATTCCTCCCCTGTACACTGAGAGGGCATATTAGCACCTCTTCCAAGTTCCCCTGCAGTCTGCGTTTGGGCAGTCTTTTTTTCTAGATACTGTCCTGGATGTTGCTACAAGTGATCTGTGTCACCACTGCTGCTGGAAACACATAGAGGGAGAAAAATCTGCAATCTCCTGGACTAAGGCATAATGTTACTTTCTCAAGCAAGATAACATTTTTTCTCTTTTCAGTGTTGTCAGGTACCATTACATTGGTCATAACAGGAAGGGATTGAAACATTTTTAGAGATTCACTTGCACTTGAACTTAATGATTTTTGGTGTATATAATATATGTGGTATATGTATACACACATGTATATACAGACACAAACTTACAAAATCCTATGGTTATTTATTTTATTTGATTATATTGAGAGCAAAGATATGCACTAGACTTCATTTGATTTCTACTCAGTTCAAAAATAAATTCAATCCATACAGTTCCCAGGAGTCTTCTCTGCTTTAAAAACCCATACAGATTTCAAATTAAGCAAGCAGTGAGGAAAGCACACGTTTTCTATTTAAACAGAGCATACCCATTATTATGGATATGTCAAATAGATAGCTATTCTTTCTTCCTTTCAGGTGCCTGGGTAGTATCAGTTGTAATCTTAGTTTCAATAATATTGAGGGGAAAATGGCTTTATCCTAAATGTTTCCTAATCCTACAATACTCTCATGGCATGCAATTGAATGTGCATTTATTCACAGCATGACAATTTCTATGGTGTGCATTTCAAAGAATGGTTTAATTTTTCAAAGAAATCTTTTTGAGCAAGTTATTCCCTACAGCTTTTTGGAAGGGATTTTACTCATAAAGAAAAAGCCACTGAGAAAAAGTACTCTATGAAAGGTGATTTAAATTTGTAGGTGAAAACATTCATTAATGTTTTAGCACACAGTTCTCTAGCTTGCCTAGGAGTAGAGTGGGAGTAGACCTAAGAGGACCGCCGCTGAGTACTTTGATTTGACACAACCCAGTGACAGCTGCCTCTACCACTGTGCAGAGTGCTTAACATCTGACTTTCAGAATAATTTGTCACTCAGCATGCTAATAGGTCTCACTAAAGATGCCTCTTCACTTCTACTACAAATCTGTTCAAAACAAGATACTCATGACTATGCCACACAGAGAGAACACATAACGCTACCATGAGTGTTATTTTATTTTATTTTCTACCATCAGTGCCTGGGTAGTATTGATATGTTGGTAAGTGGCAGAGCTGAGGGACAGTACTAAGTTTGAATATTTACCTATACCCCCACAGACAACAGTAAAAAACACTCAATAAGAACTGCACTTACTTTTGGTGAAGATCAAACAATTTGGTGACAGTTGTCAAATTTTGCTTGTATTGATTGTGCTATTATCACACTGTGCTTTCTTTTCTTTTCCATATGTTTGTCTCCAAAGAAGATACTCTCCTGCCTCAGACAAGACTGCACAAGAATGGCAGCAGCCGCCTTGGAAATGCCTTTGTTATTCATCAGAGACTGTTTGAACATATGCCAGCTTCTTTGATGAGGCCACATCCAGAGGCCATCAGTATCAATGGAAAAACAGTGCCAGTCCAGATCTGATTTCAAAGTTTTCCCAAGAAGGATCTGCTTATGGCAATACAGTGTATGGTACTTGACAATTGTTGTGCATAGGCATGTTTTTCATGTGAAAGAAAATTGATTTGCTTCCATTCCACTACCGAAAAGTTTGCACGTGTCCTTGGGTTTTTGGCAGATGTTGAAAACAGAGCAGGAGCAGATGATGCGAGAGCAACAATATGTCCCCAAGCAACAGCAAAGCAGCAGGTGCAGGAGGAGCATATGCCAGATTCCCATCAGTAGAAGCAGCCGCATGGAGGGCTCTCTGGGACTGCATGAGAGATGCATGCTCCACTTTTCTTCTGGCACTGGTGAATATTAAAAAGTCTACATCAGATCAAGCAACTAATTTTCACACTTAACTTTCAATTATGTAGGAAGTCACAAAGTAAACTGTAGAAGCTGTAGTGCAAGAGAATTTCTCAAGGAAAACAACCTGGCTCTTTAAAAAAATATTTTTCTTTTAAGATTTATATGTTCAGAAACAATAATGAAGGAAATCAGAAATCTGAACTCTGACCCTGCCCCAAAACCTTTCCCACATCCAGGAACATGATAATTTTCCACTCATTTATTTTTTATAAAAGACACTACTCTATAATGCTTATTTGAAATGTTTTGATCAGACCACTTCTGAGACAGTCTTAAAAAAAATACAAAAAGAAAAAAAAGAAAAACGCAGAATTCAATAACTGGAAGCTTTTTTTTCTGCTGCACAGTGTTCAGCCCTGGCATGCTATGTTGCTTTGAATGGACTAAATAAAAATATGTCTGCTATGATCAAAATTGAGATGTTCTGAGTACAAGTTATCCATTTTCCTCTCATGTCACATTATGGTCTTCTGAGTAGAACTGAACAGAAGCCTGCTTTATAAAATATATGTATATGTATGCATTTTAACTCAAGACAAAGCCAGGATTTCTCTAAAACAAAAAGCAACACACCCTTCACGTAAGAACCATCAAAAAACAGCCAGAGCACCAGACCATAAACTTTCTTGTACCATACAGGATCCATTTCAAAACTTCTGCTGTGCCATACTCTTTGATGTTAGTGACTTGAAACTCAGCTTGAGAAATAGAAGTCCTTTCCTCTCTTTCCTTCTGGCTTAGGTGCAAACGTTCTTGTTAAAACCAATAAGAAGATCGCCTTTTGATATGTTTTATATTAAGAAAAATTTCCTCAGAAATCTCCAGTTGTTCTCTTGAATTGTATGATTACATTTAATGAAGCAGTTAGAAGTCTAAATAGAGTTTTTAAAAATATGCTTTTTCAGTATAGTACTGAAAGGCCAAAGAACAAAATTTAAAAGCGAGAAACAGAGCATCTCCAGTGGGCTAAGTCTTTAACAATTAGTGGTCTCTAAAGTAATAATAGCATGACAAGGATTTTATGAATTATGCATTTTGGAATTACATGCATTGTCCTAATGAAATCTAATGCAAAAGATTTGGAGCAACTGTTAACAAGACTAGGAATTCATTTTGAGATGACCAATAAAAGTACACACTGATAGATATCCCAGTTATAGCTGATGCCAAGAATTAGGTTATAGCTAAATTTGAATTTTGATAAAAAATTATTGAAGAGTTTGAAATAGGAATTCACGACTATGTAATAGCCTTCACTACATCAGCCTATTTGGTAAATGATGTGTGGATAGAACGGATGTTTGAAGTGGTGATTTACATTAACCACCCACATTCATAGCCCATCCATGTGAGGTCCTCAAAATCATATCTGTCTATGCCCTGTGCTCCTAGGTACCACAGAGTTACAAGGCTATAAACCTAATCCTCATACAAATATTTGGAAAATGAAACTTGTAAACTGGCAGTGCCACACTGACATTACATTTAGGTCTTGGTAGAAAGCACTGCAAGAACATAGTTATCTTTGAGGGAATTGCCCATGCAGTAGGAAATGAATAAATCAGGCAATCCAGGCAAACTACAGGAATTTACTGGAGAGGAAGAAGAGTTAGAAGGCTTATGAAGAACTGAAATACTATAGCATTTGTTAGGAAATGCTAGAATGTCTCTCCAGAAGTCTCTCCTGCAAGACAGGCTGGGCAAAAGCAATAACCAGAAGTGACAGATTAAAGGGGCAAATTTAGAAATAAGAATTTCTTCCAGGAACTTTTGAAAGTCTTCTGCAAAGAGGTGTTCCTGCTAGGGCATTAGCCAGAAGGACAGTGTAGGACGCGATGAATAACAAGCTGGAAAATCTACAGAAAGATAAAATGGTGCAGCTTTGAAAGAACAGGTTATGAACATGTCTTAAAAAAAAATGTTCCTCATCTTCTCTTCATTTTCCCCATTTGAATCCAGAAGGCACACAGGTTGATATCATTCTGTAGTAGTATCTAAAACTGAAAAATTATTCACAATCACAATTAATTATTATTAATTTTTTTTGTTGTACGAGTTCACTTTCTCCTAAATAAATTATGCTCTTCCAAAACAAATACAGGTTCATTTATCTAAATTAAAGTGAAACATATTTTAAACTAATTTTGTGACAGCTGGTAATGGGTCCATTGGAACTAGATGCCAGTTGGGGATAGGCAGAGAACGTTATTTTCCAGACACTCTCCTATCCACCCAGGATCTACTCCTGCACAAACATAAGAGTCAGCTCTGCTAATCCTAGTCAGACACCGTACCTCCAGGGAAAAAAACCCATAGAGGATCTGAGAGACATAATTGCTTCCATTTATAGAGAGTGCTGCAGAGCAGAGCAGTGAATCTGTTCTTGAAATGCTGGGGGTTGTTCCTTTGGGAAAGGGGAGCTGAGAGTGAAAAGCAGAACATGACTGAAATAAACAAAAGTATTTGGGGGCTTTTGCACACATCAAACAGTGACAAGCAGCCTGGCTGTCATTAAAGTTGCCAATCCAGCTACCTTTCTTGAAAAACTTCTGCCTGCAGAATCTTAGCCTCTGGCCAGCTTGAATCCTCTCACAGTCACAGGAAAGAGCATTTTATAGTTTCTTCCAGCCTGTGGTGCAGCCACTCTTCTCAGCTAGCCTTCTGGATAACTGAAACAACTTGTAGAATATCAGACACTAGGAAAGGTTTTCCACAATGCATATGGGAGATAGGTGCCTCACTGTCAGCTGTGACTTAGTCTCTGCAGTTGTGCAAAATTATTCTTCTGTCCTGCCCTTATCCCCTGCCCTTCAACTGCAGGGCTGCCAGGGCCTACAGGCAGGACAAAGACCTTCAAGAGAATCTAGAAGCATAATATTTCACAAAGGTGGTTTAAGAATTGTTACTAATTCCTCTTTCTTTCTAATTCAATTTTGTTGTCTTTTTTTTTGTTTGGTTTTTTTTTTGTCTTTTCTTTTCTCTCCTGTTAGTCTGACTAGAACATTGAGTTGTTTTCTGTCAGTAGCAGACATATTAAAAAAAGGTTTGGATATTTATATTCTGATGCTCTGTAGTTTTCTTGTAATCCCAGCAAGAGCTGGGTTTTAATCCTTTAAATATCAGGATTTCATTAAAAATTTTTTTCCTCTACTAATTCTCAGTATGAATCACAACTGAATTGAACATTAGGTTGTTTAAACACTAAAGCATTTACAGAGAGGAACTCCAGCTGTAGTGTAAATACTATTTAAAAAGATCTTTTAAAGAAAAGTCCTGGAAAAGTCATTATAGCTATTTGTTTGCCAGAAACTACACGAATAAGAGAAAAATCCTTTGTGGGTCGTTTATTATTGTCACTTTGTAGGACAGGGAATTATAAACAACTTTAAGTATTTTGCAATTGCAACTTTTTACTGTAAACTGTTCCTTTTAAAAGACGAAGTTTGGTTTATAGCTGCTACAATTCTTCAATCCATACTTTCAGTCACTTCAGCTGAGTTGCCTACATTGTTTTACAATTACGGATTTTATAGCCCACATTAATGCTACCATGCTTGCTCAGTGTGGATATAAAACTTGTACCAGCAGTGCAACTGTCTGTCAGAAAATGTCTTTTACAAGTATCACTGCTAGATGGTTTACTTAATCTAATAACTACCAATTCACATAAATGTAGTTTAGAGTTCCTGCCTTAATCTTTCATGTCAAACTTGAATAAATTTCACATAAATCCCATAAATATATACTGCTTCTCATCAACTTTAATTCCTTGTCCTGGTATATAATCCATAATAAATGTAGTATAACTTATTGATAGGATCCACATGGCTCTAAGGACATTTTTTTCCATAGGATTCAATACCCTGAAACTCCCTAAAACACACACAGAATAAGTTTTGACTGTCCAGCTTGTTTTAAAGTCAATATTGTCTTGTAGCCTTTCCCTTTCTATAACAAGGAACTCTAAAAACCAACTAACCTCCTTGCAGTGCAACAGTTGAATGCAGCTTATGAGATATTGCATCCACTGGATTTTAACACACCCAAGAAGTGATTTTATATTGTCACTCAAAAATCTTAGTAAAAGATCAGACTCTAAGCGTATATTAAAACTTCAATAGAATTTCTTAGGTGGTGAGGTACACTCTTACTGGATTTGGAAGTTTGTCCTTGGTCCTTGCATTTTGTAAAAAAAGAGGAAAATCTTTGCATTTACATAACAGATGAAAAAAAGATCAAGAGACAAATACCCTGTGTTCAAAATATGGTAAAAAAAAGGACAATAATGCAGCGGTACAGATGCAGCTGGAAATTATATGTAAATGCATTTTCATCAAAGTAGTATAATCTTTTTGGCAAGGAAAAGTTAATAATCCAAGAAAATATATGAAAATGCTATTCATTTCAATTTTCCTCATCACCGTACTCTTAGAAGGCAGGAATTACCTATACAATGGAATGCTATGGCAGATAAAAAAGTCACAAAAGCGTAAGAAAAACAGCTGCTGTGAAGTAATCATGATCATCAAAAAGACTTTATCATACTTTTCTAACGTTCCACAGCTTAGGCCAAAAATAAAATATGATATGTGACTAAAACCTGCAGTGGGAGTTCAAGCAATGTAGGAAAGCAGAGAGTACTTAGGAAAAGAGGAAGGTTTATGACAGTTTTTAAAAAAACCCCAGAATACTCCTGAACATATTCAGAGTTTTCCAAGCACAATATCTTTTCAGATTTATGTAAGAGTAGTATGCCAATCCAAGCTTAAGTCCAGAACAAAGTCTGCTTTTCTTGTGTCATACATGCTTTCCTTTCAGAATATTACATTACCTGGGGCAGTAGCTCGGTACGTGAGCCAGATCAACCAGAGAGATTAGATGCATATTCCAACCCCAGATATTAATATTTGGCACTAGCTCAGCAGCAGATGATGCATTCTTCCTGTATCTACAATAAACAAACAGTTGTAAGCTTTTTTCTAACATAAAGATAGTTTTGACCCTAGTCATCGGGCCAATGTTCTTATCAAAGAAGTCCAGTGGACCTCACACTGTCATGAAAAGTTGGAAGAAAAACAGGGTTTACAAGAACATCTTCTTGTTCAGGGTCATCTTTCAATGAGTACCTCCTCCTTGTTTCTACCATTATGCATTTCTAGTCCTTGCCTTACTCTTTTTCACTCCTCTAATTGCTTGTTTTCCTCCACCTCAGAAGAAGGGTCAGCTCCTGAGCAGTCAGCAAGCTCATTTACACAGATAGTAACAAGCTCAGTACATCTTCTTGGTGATAATATGTTGATAAACTTTCAACATAAAGTTACCAAGAGAAATAGGTTGAATTTTCAGTTGCTTAGGACTGAGTGTAAAACATAACACATATGTTATATGTGTTATATGGCCATAACACAAGGCCACCTCTTAAATGCATTGCAGTCCATCCAAATCGTACGTCTTAATGAACAATCAATGATACCTGTTTTCCAAGAGACTGTGCTTCTCTAACAACAAGTTATCACTGGGCGAAGCTTCCTTTTGCTAATACAGCTCTATCTATACCAGATCAGAGTGAGAAATGCAAACCATGCCTCTCATTAAACCAACACTATGTATGGAAGGCCTAGAAGAGATAACTTTCCAGCTTATCTTCTTAGTGTTTTCAATCCTCACTAATAAGTGTTGCAGGAAGCTGTCAAACTTATCTGCATAAAATACATTTGTGAAGTAGTTTTAAAGAGAGATAGGAGGGATAGTGAGCCAAAAGGAAGATAAGTAATTAAAAAAACACTGGGGTACATCCTGTTTAGAAAGACTATTTTTTTCTCCTTACATTCTTTTTTCTGGCGCTCAGAAATCTGCAGAAACCAAGAGCTACATCAAGTCAGTTTTGATCATCCAGCATACTTAATTTGATTACTGTTATATGTCTCTGACAGTATACGCAGCTTAGAAGAATTTATTTTCACTGTAGCAGCACATTATTAATCTCATTAGCTATGTGAAATTAATGTGAAAGACAAAAAAATCTGGTTATAGAATTTCTGTTTTGTTGGCCTGGTGAGACCACAGCAGAGCTTCTGTATGACAAAAGAAACAGAACTGAGTGAAGAACTCACTTAGCAATGCACACAATTGACTGCCACATCAGCTAAGGTTTCAGAAAGACAAGCCCTGCCTTTCAAACTAAAAGAGCTGTGGTGTTCCAGGGAGAAGGATCCTGCTTGTTGGTAGGCTTGTAGTAACTTCATATCCATGCCATTTCCTCATGAGTAGAACAAACTGGAGTACAGCTTTGACAAGTATTTTAGACTGCTAACCTCCACACTGATCTGCTGGTGTTATGGTTTAGCCCTGGCCTGGCCTGATTGGCAGCTAAACGTAGGCAATTTTTATCTCAACTGCAATCCCTTCTCAGGGAAAGGGAAATGGGAGAAAGAGACTTATGGGCTGGAAACTAAAATTAAACCAGCTTTAATTAAAAAAGAAAAGGAAAATGCTATTAATAAAAAATAATAAAATATATGCAAATATACAAAATTGAACCCTCCTCGAATACTATGTCATAGTTGAGATCTATATGAGATCTATATTGAACATCAGCTATCAAAGAAAAGAGCTTAACCCTCATGATCCCTCAGTTTTATACTGAATATGAAATATATGGATTGAATACTCTGTTGGTCAATTTTAAGCCACCTGTCCCATCTGCTCCTCCCTGCTGGTGCAGCTCTTTTTCACCCCTCTCACAGCATTCCACCATGATGACCTTCATCTCCACAGGGTCATATGTAAGCAATGTCCTTTCTGTATGCCACTGCCCCAGGTTATGACTTCTAGAGAGAAAAGCTGTTTGAAAAACATGTAGTTGATTTTCATGAAATGAAGTTACTTAGATGAGGCTTAGCTGAAAATTTAGTAAACTGATTCTGCTTTAGCTCAAATCAGAACAGCAAGTTAAATGGACAAAATTGATGGGAAGGAAGTGAGATCTGGGGAGGGCAATAAGTGCATCTCCTGCTCTGGTGTTTTGTGGACTGATGTCCTTCATTCAGCAGTTCATTTAAGTGTTAGAGCTAAGAAATGACAACTCTCATTTGATTTTAAGGAGGAGATATTTTGATAAAGAAATCCATATTGAATAAGGTTTGTCATAAAACCAGAATCTCAGATAAGTGAAAGTATATCCGTAAGATGGAAAGATTTTTTTTTTCCAGAACAATTCTTCCTATTTTGTTGCAAGAATAAGAATAAAGTACCTGTGATAATAAGCCTTTGTTCAGGTTCCCATTAGTGTCTTTTCTCAGATATTGACCTATAAGTTACTAAAGCATACTGGCTGGTGCTAAGTGAAGGATTCATCTACCCAAACATAAATAATAAGTTAATTCCAAGTCCAAGCTAAATGTGGGTCTCTTTGGGGCCTTTTAATACAATAGGCATCTCTGGATATCAAATGAGATCAATTTATCGTAAAATATATACGAATGCACTCCAGAATAAATGTCCTTTTAAGGTTCCCGATGATCACAATAAAGCACTGACTACCTTAGACTTTCATGTTAAGATTTTAGACTAAGATTAGGTATTAGATGAAATAAATTCCACCCTAAATTTTTTTTTTCAGTGCCAAAATACAGAGCTTTTCACTTCCAATTACTAAACAGAATCTAGCCTGAGCATGAGAAATATTATTCTGCAGCAGACTGCAGTGTAGGATCTTGTACAAGTAATTCTTCCACACATAAAGAATAACAAACAGAAAACAACAGAGGTATTGTTTTCTGTTAATCTTCAGAGTGATTCATGAAAGTAGTGGGTACTCACTGGAAAAGCTGAGTGTCATTTAAATTCTCTTAATGGAAAAAAAAAATTTCACAGCAAACATGCCAAGATGAGAAGCCCCCCTCAAGCATGATACCTATCAAATGAAAGAAAGGCTTAAGAAATCTGAATGAATTTCATAGTTCTTAAGTACCTTCTTTCTTCCTTTGCTCTGAAGGAAAGTTAGGTTTTGTGGCTCTATATGGCACTAGAAACAAAGGAAGTCAATACTTAAATGAAAAGAACTAAAACAATTTTACAACAAATTTTTTATCTGAATTACTTCTATAATCTGTTCAGCCCAAAGTTTAATTTGGCAGCACTCAGGAGTTCTCAGTGAACTTAGCACAGCTGATTACTTTCACATCCAGTCATCCACAAATATCTCAACATGTTGAAAGTCACGGAAATTTGCTAAAAACATGAACCCCAAGGAATTCATAGCTCCCAAGACAGCTGTAACAAAATGCATGCAGGGGTCCTAATTCTAAATATGCTCAGTTCATTAGTTTTGTTCAGGAGAATAAGTAGTTGAAGTATCAGCTCACTAAACATTCAATGCGCTAGCAGCTGGAGTGCTGTGATGGACATTCATTAAAACTATTCATCACAGTTTTGTTCTTTCTACTGCTATTTTCTTTCTCTCTACTATTTCTTCCCACACCCTTAGATGAGAACTCTTCAAGACCGGAATTACCTAATTTTGTGTATGTTACCTAGACACAACTGTTAGTGTGCTCACTGACATGGGTCTTTAAAAGAATGCAGCAATGCAAAATGTAAATAACTGTAGCTCATTATGAGTTTGAAAGTCATTATAATCTAGACTGTGATGAGGATGGTGACGGTAATATAAAACCTGTTATTCCAGCAGAATCTTCTTTCTCTTACTATCAGAATTTAGGTAAGAGCTGTGTCTTAAAAAAATACATTTAAAATAAACATTAAAATCAAGTACACTTTTTACTGTTTTATGATATATTCATTCAACATGTAATTCAGTCCTGAGTGGGGATACCGGGCTACTCCATAAAATGGAGATTATATGAGGTTCAATAGTTGCAGCAGGATGCCATGATTTTGCAAATCCTATCCCAGGAGAATGGGTTAAAGCTCTGAACAACCCAATGTAAAATATGAGGTGACAGAGAAAATTTACTTCATTCTGCAACTTTATTAAAATATCTGTAATTAATAAGAATGGTCCTAGCACGGTTATGCCTGGCAATCAAGCTTCTCCCAGATCTCTGTTAGGCATGGCTCAGTAGCTACCAAATGCCAAAGACCATTCCAAACAAGTAGTCTGAATGTGAATATCCTGTTCTGGAAGGTGGGACAATTTAATTGTATAAATGCCATCAAGATATGTTGCCAGACCCAGGATCATAGAATTGTTTAACTTGTGTGTTGAATGATGCTAAGAAGTCCAAAGCTAACTGACTTGTACATCCATATCACATCACATTATAATATTATTGCATTATAATTTGATTATACTTTATACAATTATATGTTTTAGATTAACTTATTTTTATAATTATATTAACTGTAAAATGCAGTGATCTAAGATATATTATTAAAATATTGTAAAACTATTAAAATATGTAACATTGCATTTGTTACATTAAAATCACATGAGTATAAGATGATACGATCAACGATTAAAGATCAACTGTGAACATAAGCTTCATCTTTTATAGATTAATTTTTTGTCAACTTCTATTTGATTATTATTTTTGCTGGGAAGCAAAGTCCCTCGCTTCTGATTCAATAAGGATATAGTAATGCATATCTGTCTCTTAAGCCCATGGTGTTGCAGCTGACAGCTACTGTATTGGGTCCTGAGCACTGAGGAACAGTTTTCACAACATTAATATTAAAGTTGTGGATGATGCCATGACACAAGCAAGAGCACTCACACTGCTGCAGTATTCAAAAGGAAACGGTCTGCAGAAAGCACATTGTGCAATATTCTGTCTTTAGGGCAGGTGGAACCTCTCCAGAAAAGAATACAGGGACTGTAGGGAATCACAATCTGAATATTAAATTCATTTTGTCTAAAAAAATACAGATACACAAGCAGGCATTTAACCAGTCATATGTGTGATTGCTCCTTTCCCTGTACTCAGCCGTGGTGAGGCCGCACCTCTAATGTTGTGTTCTGTTTTGGGCCCCTCGTTAAAAGAAAGACATTGAGCTGCTGGATCATGTCCACAGAACAGCCACAAAGCTGGTGAAGAGGCTGGAGAACAAGTCTTCAGAGGAGCAGCTGGGGGAATTGAGGTTGCTTAGCCTAGAGAAGAGGAGGCTGAAGGAAGACCTTATCACTGTCTAAAACTGCCTGAAAGGAGATTGTAGTAAGGTGGGTTGTTGGTCTTTTCACCCAAGTGATAGGTGATAGGACAAGAGGGAATTGCCTCAAGCTGCACCAGAGGAGGTTCAGATTGGACATTAGGAAAAATTTCTTCCCCAAAAGGGTGATCAAGCACTGGAACAGGCTGCCAAGGGAGGTGGTTGAGTCACAATCCCTGGAGGTATTTAAAGACAGGTATATGAAGCACTTGAAGATATGACTTAGTAGCTGACAGATGTGGTTGGGCTTGATGATCTCAAAGGCCTTTTACAACCTAGTGATTTTATGATTGTATAACTCTATGATTTTATGATTCACTAAGAACAAATCATGCCTGACAAAATTGGTGGCCTTCTACCACAGGTTTATAGAGTTGGTGGAGAAGAGAACTGATGTCATCTTCATTGACTTTTGCAAAGCATTTGACACTGAAAACCAACTTTATCCTGGGCTGCATCAAAAGAAATGCAGCCAGTAGATCAAGGTTGGTGCTTGACCTGCTCTACTCAGCTCTCATTAGACACCATCTGGTATACTGCATTCATCTCTGGGGCCTCCAACATAAGAAGGACATAGAGCTTTTCAGAGTGGGTCTAGAGGAGGGACCACAGAGATGATCAGATGGCTGCAGAACCTCTCCTTTGAAGACAGGCTAAGGCAGTTGGGCTTGTTCAGCCTCAAGTGAAAAAAAGGCTCCAGGGGAGACCTTATAGCAGCCTTCCAGTACCTAAAGGGGCCCTACAAGAAAGGCAGGAGAGGCTTTTTACAAGAGCATATAGTGGCAGGACAAATTCTAATGGTTTTAAACTGAGAAAGGGTAGATTTAGATCAGATATAAGGAAGAAATTCTTAGCTGTGAGTATGGCGAGGCACAGGAACAGGTTGCTCAGAGAAGTTGTGGACATTCCATCCTTGGAGGTGTTCAAGGCAAAGTTGGATAGGGCTTTGATGAACCTGATGTAGTGAAAACTGTCCCTGCCTGTGGCAGGGGTGTTGGAACGAAATGATTTTTTAAGGTCCCTCCCAACCCAAAACACTGTATACGAATTGCCCTGTCATAATATTAAAACTATTAGGAAAATTATAACTAAAAAAAAATAAAGGTATAAAACCCAGTAAAGTAATAAAGATGATAACACATGATTAGCTGCAGAAAAAACTGAAGAAAAATTAGGTCATGACAAAGATAACAATACACCATTTATTAGGTACACTTTAATTTACATGTTAATTGCATCACAATACTGAGTACTCTGAAAAATACCTGTTGTGTGATTCAGGATGCAACAGTGCTGGATTCTCTAAGGACTATGGTAATGTCATAATTTCACCATTTTTCAAATCAAGTTAAACCTGCCACAGGGACTGAGGGAGTTGAGTAGTGGTAAAATCTAACACTAAACATGTTGAAAATGACACAATCTTGTGAATTTCCTGAACAGATCTGAAGATACTTACAGATGTGAGTTATTTAGCTGATAGATGTAGAGTTAGGAAAGATTATAAAGAGATAAGTACATCTCTCATACTCCTGCTGCCATGTAGCCACCAAGTTGCTGTTGAGAGCTGGTTGTCAGAACAAAGTGCCGCACATAAGGCACCTGTTATATTCTTATGTGATTGAGCTTATTTCTATGGGAACAGCAGTATGTCTACAGACATGCAGAATTTTTCAGGACATTAGAAATATCTCTGTGTCATCATCTCTTCTTTCTTACATAGCTGAAGGGAAACAAAAAACAGGCTCCTTAGGAACAGACTGTTTTTTAAGAACGTATTCCTTCTCACTCACAAACTCAATTACATGGTCTTATTTTCCTTTAGATCATTATTCTGCAAATATCAAAGAGCCTGCTTGTCAAATAGATGCTTGTGAACATGAAATAGAGAAGAGTGTGTGCAGGAATAATCTTGCCCTAGGAAATCAATAAACCTATAAATCAAGTGGTGCCTGGGAGTACTCCCGAGTGATGGAAGAAGATTGCCCACAATGTGTGTCTGCTGGGGCAGCCCTGGGCACATTTCTGGCTCATGCCTGCAAGAAGTTTCCCAAACATTTCCTATGTATATTTCAGGTATTAAAACATCCATGAAAACAAAAGATCTTTTTCAACTTAATATACACTTAATATATGTCTTAATATACAACTCTCTCTTTCAGATGGCAAGAAAAGTCAATATTATCCATTTTAGCCACTCTAATTCAGTTTGCCTAAGTGCCTGGGAGAGTTAGAAATTTAATTTAGTTTTGTTAATTAGCTACTATAGAATTAAATGGTGTATACTATGCTCTAATTCTGAAAGGATTGTATGTGACTTCTGCTTTTTTTCCCCACAGCAAGATGCCTTAGACTTTAAAGGCATCAGCAGCTCCAGTGTTTTGCAGGTATTTTTATTGACAAGAATATGGACAATTTCTGGTTTTTATAATCAGAATACTTTCTTCTCATTATCTTTCATGGAAAATTCCTAGAATTATATAGAATCATAGAATGGTTTGGGTTGGAAGGGATCATAGATCCATAGAACCACAGTATTCTTTGAGATAGAAGGGAACTTAAAGATCATCTAGTTCCAAACCACCTCCCACCAGGCCTTTTAAGGCCTCATACAACCTGACCTTGAACACTTCCAGGGATAGGGCATCCACAGCTTCCCTAGACAGATGATTCCAGCATCTCACCACCTTCACGGTGAAGAATTTATTCCTCATCTCTAATCTAAATCTTCCCTCTTCCAATTAAAGGCCATTCCCCTTTGTCTTATTACTACATGCCCTTGTAAAACAGCCCTCCCCAGTTTTCTTGTAGGTCCACTTCAGGTGCTGGCAGACCCCTGTAAGGTCTTTCCAGAGCCTTCTATTTTTCAGTCTGAACAACCCTAATGATCTCAACTTATCCTCATAACAGAGATGCTCAAACCCTCTGATCAACTTTGTGGATGGGTCCTCCTCTTGTCTTATTCCAACAGTTCCATATCCATCTTATGTTGGGGATTCCAGAATAGGACACAACACTCCAAGTGGAGTAGTGGGGCAGGNGTTCTTTCAATTTATTTATTAATCTCTAAAGAAGAGAAATTTCTAAGTAGAAAAATTCCCAGCAGAGTTAGGAGTGAAATGATCTTTTATAATATAGTATGTAGCATGGAACAAATGCTTAGGTAATTCTATTAATAGCTCAAGAGCCAATGAAATTGTGTATTTTGGACACTTAAGCATTGTCAAGTGAAATACTAAAATTTAAAAGCTTGTATGGAGTCAAGAAGACATAGAGTGGCTTACATCCTCAGATCATAATTTCTTAGACTGTTAAAAAGTTCAGTTCCCTGAAACAAAAAGAAACACAAAATGGAAGAGAAGATTTATATATAAAATGTAAAATAGTTAAGGCAAATCTGGAAGTGTTAGAAATAATTGACAAGATAATTAACTCTTCCATAACTCTTCATTCATACTTGAATACTTATTATTTCATTATAAAAGAATCTCGGTGAAAGTAAACAGTGAATTTGAGAGTAATTTACACAAAGAGTGAGATAGAGTAGTTACACTTGGTAAAGGACCTAAAGATATTGGTGTTAAATTCCAGAGTTATTAAGGTTAAATACAAGATTAGTGCACTCTCTTGATTCAGCAGAAGGAAACATTTTTGTAAGGATAGTCAAGGAAAGTAAAGTTGTATGAAACTTGTATGAAAGGAAGAGAGATTTGAGAACTATATTCTTCTGGACTGGATGTACCCACACTTAGTAGGAGCAAAATGGTTTTGATACTGCCTGTGTCTACAGTATACATAAAGTAAAACTTCTTGAAGTTAATCTTGGTAACTGACATCTTAGTGTTTATAAAAAAATAGGGAAAAAACAATTTTCAGGTTTATTTAGGGGGTCAGGAAATAATAGTTTAGTGCTGCTTTCAACGAAATATCATCATGACAGATGAGTTTATAAAGCATTAAAAGAGGGAACTGTAGTGATTACTGGTCATCATGGTTAAATGGAAGTAAAGCCTATAACGTAAACACATCCTTGTCTTATAATAGGAATCTAAAATTAAAATACTTGTGTTGATATAAAACATACATTCAAATTCTGTAAAAGAAAACAAGACAAAATCTGGAACTATAACTAATAATTAAAACCCATCTGAAAAGTATATAAACCACAAATTCATCTAAGGGAAACAGGCCTGAATAGTGAAGGATTTTTTTCACGTATCCTAAAAACATTAGAAAAACCAGTGACTGAATTCTGAAACCAGGCAATTCTGAAACAAGAATTAATCATAATAATTTATTACTACATTTTAGTTTGAAATAGTTGTAGCAATCTCTTACAATCTCATCTTGAATCCAGGGACTGAGATTCTTATCATTCTTCTGGAATCAGTTAAGTTCCTTTCTAAATCAGACAGCATTTGTGGATATGAAATGGTACTTCTGGTACAACTCTGACTCCTGTTACATTCTCTCTGACCTGCAATCACATTCCTGCAACATGTTTTCAAGTCTTTCAAAGCAGAGAAATTTTTCATCCTGAGGAAAAAAATGACCATAAAGACAATGTCCTAGAAAAGGACTGCTGCTCTGCTAAAGCTAATTCATACATAGGCTATACCTCAATCTTCAAGCACAGAAAATACTGTAAGTATAATATGGGTTATGTTCATTCTGTCAGTTTTAGATTTTAAGTATTGCTAAATATAAATGTATAAAATTGTGAGGAAGTTGCACAATAATGAAACTTAAGAATAAAATTGGGGGAAACTCATTATACTTATAGAATAATAAATTCTTGTATCTTTTATATATTTTCTAGCTTTAGTATGTAAGACTTATTTTTTCCCATAGTTTTAAATATTTTCTCTTTCCTTTCTTTTCATTGCTTTCACCTTCCCTGCCTTGCTTTGTCTTTTCTGTTATCTTTCTTCTCCTCCTCCTCCTCCTCCTCCTCCTCCTCCTTCTCCTTTCCCCTTCTCCTTCTCCTTTCCCGTTCTCCTTCTCCTTTCCCGTTCTCCTTCTCCTTCTTCTCCTTTCCCCTTCTCCTTTCCCCTTCCCCTTCCCCTTCATCTCCCTAGTGCAGGTGAGTTTCACAAGTACTGAAGTGCTGGAATACCTGAGCTGTTCAGAAGTCTTACAAGATACTGTGGAAGCTGGAAGTCTGCTAAGTTCCTACATAAGTTATTTTGGTGGGTGAAATCACCTGAAAACATCTCAAAATCTAACACCACAAGCAGTGTTTCTTACTCTGCCAAATGACAGCAAAAAGTTGTTTCAGTTTTCCTAATAAATCAAGTGACATATCGTATCTTCTACATTCAACACCAATGAACTTGTGTCATAAGCACTTCCACAAGCCAACTTGAATACTTATGAGATTTTGACCTTACATGGTAAAAGTAAAATGTGATTGAGGGAGTATGAATTTGCAAGTACCTGATTTAAAGGATGAAAGGCTTTTTCTTTTTCCCAGTTGAGCTGTTTTTTCCCTGATTGGACTGTCCCTCTTTGAGAACAAAACTACTTTAATAGTTCCAATTCCTCAGCTGAACTGAAAAATAAAAAAAGGGGAAAGAAAAAAAAAGGATAGTAATAAAAAAAGAGAAATAAAAAAAAAACCAAGAAAAAATAAAAGAAAAAAAGTAAAAAGAAAGAACCATTCAGAATCTTTCTAGCCACTTTGGGAATTCTAGGCCATTGCCTGCAAATTACACTTCCTGAAACAGAAATGCTGTGCTGCCGATCCAGCCTGTTAACTGCTACAGACTTTCCAGAAGTACCACTCTCTAAAGTTGTCAACAGAGTATTTTACAAAGATATACAGTTAGCAAGGAAGCAGGCAACACAGAGATAGCCTTTATTCAGTGCAAGAGGCATGCAAAACCCTTCTCCAAATTGTTAGACACTTACAGCTGTTCATCAGCAAAGCGAATCATTTGCAATGAAACCACAGAAGAACAGGGTGTTGCAAATTTCCAGACCAAGCCTGCAAAAGACATTGTGAGACAGCAGCATGGAAAGTAAGGCCTTTGGAGACATCTACTCATGCAAACAATCACTGGACTACATGAACTTTAGAAGTAAATTATTGGAGTTGGAAGAATAAAAAAGACGCTCCAGTTTCAGGGTTTCCCCACAATAATTCTGGGATTAGAGGTCCAGGCTTTAACATCATCACCATATGTCAGGCTGTCTCACATTTTCTCGTTAAAATATAACCTACCATTTTTATATTTGTTGAATAAACAGTAGTCAGGAAATTCTTTTAAACTTCTGTTACTCATGCAGTATTTCCTTCTCCTCAGATATTTGAGAGACTTGTTCTTAAACAAGCAGAGAATGGTTCTTCTGTTCATATTTTGTCTGTTCTCAGTAGTGGAAGCTTTATTGATTTCTCTTTCTGACATCTGGGAAAGAAGAGTTGAATTCTGCATTGAGTAAGTGATGAGTGCGCTTTGGGCTGGAAGTGTTCAGGCTACTGATTCAATGAATATATTCAAGCAAGGGAGATTAGTAGCCCTCTAGATTCAAATACTTGATTTAAAAAATAAAATAAATGAAAAATTACAAAACTAGTTTAGAGCAGAATGTTTTTTATTGGATTTAAAGACTCCTTTGTTTTGGGAAGTGGGCAAAAATCTAAACCAGAATTCTCCTTTAGCATTAGTTATATATCCAGGTACAATCAAAGATTCTACTCTCCCTGTCTACCTGCTTGTCATGTGCTATCATAACCTAATTTTTCAATATTTTCACTAAATATATAAATACAGATTTTCAGCCTGGTCCTAATGTATTAATAAAACTTTCTTCCCCACAACTACCTACCTTTAGGTGTCAAACAGGTTCCTCAGAGTTGATTAAAAAAACACTGTTCCTCAGAATACCATTTCTCTACAAGTGCAGATGTTAACTGGCACACAATCCAAAGATAATACTCAAGTATTTGTAGAAATTGGGCAGGTCTCTCTTATCCCATAGAATATTTTCTGTCTTCATTTTCAAGAAGGCTTCACAAGGTCATATTGGCTGATTTGAAAGAATGAACACGGACAGATTCAGGGGCTTGTGTTTCCTCAAGTATATTCTCTTTTAAAACTTGCAGCTTCTGTTTCTCCGCATTTTAGAGTGTTGATATAAGTAGTGTGTAGGTATTAACTATTCTGTTTTTCAGTACGAGGATCTTTACACAATGATAGTAATTTTCACAACAAAAAAGAAAAAATAAACCAAAAAATAAACCCAAACAAAAAGCGTGGTTACCTGGTGTAGGAGAACACCACAATAAATATCCAAATTTGGCAAAATTGTGTGTGTAACTTACAGGCAACTTTAGATTCTCGTATCTCTAGCATTGCCTTCATTAGTACAAGTTAAAAAGAATACACATGCATCTATGAAAAATATTCCTTTGCCTTTAAACATTACAAACAACGTAACTAACGAGCTCATGAGCACTGCACCCATTGCAGACCCTCAGTTTCTGGTTTCCATCCAGAGGAAATTAAGCACAAATGCATTTCTGCTTCCAAACTCTACTCCGCACCAAGAGCAGCTCTCCTTCCTTCTTCTTAGTGTAGGTCGTTGTGGTTAATCTATACCTAGTTGTTCTGCCATTCTCAGCATGTCAAAAGGGATGGGAAGGAGTTTGCTAGTAACCTTCAGAAAATTCACCAGCATCTACTTTGGTTTTCTTCTGTGGCTGCAAATATATCACTAGATGAGAGCAGTTTCTTTTCCTGGGGCTTTCCTCATTGCATGTTCATCTTTGTATGCAACTTAATCATGCTTGTTCTGGTGTTAGAGAGAAAAGACTTTGTGCAAGTAAGAGGGAATGTCATTTCCAGGCCTGGCTCACAGGAAAAAAACAGTAACTACAGAGACTATGTAGCTCTTCAGTAGCATCAACAGCAGAAAGTTAGACAGCTCTGAAGGATTACTCTCTCATGAGAATGTCAGGAAGTTTCTAAGTGGAAAATCTTGTTCTTTTGTCTGTCGTGGAGTTCAGCCACTTGGGCTTATGGGCACACTGGGTGCGGTCTTTGACCTATCAGAACTGTCAATATCAGGAGGGCTTCTAAGCTCCTAGATTCAGATCTGCTCCCTGGGCTTCTCCTAGCCTGTCACTAGTTTCCAATTCATTGCTTCTATGTCTATGAATCAAGTGGTAGAGGAAATTTGGAAAACAGCAGCTACACTTGTTAAGTATGCACGTAATTATTATAGTTTCTTTAGTACAGAAATGTTGATTCTTTATCTTCTGGGGCTTTGTTTATCTAATTATCTTAATGACACAGAACAAGTAATACAAAACATGATTTTTTTTTCTGGGTTCAAATAAGGGATAATCAAAGGAACTTTTTCTGGGTCTCTTCTCCAGGCAACAGAAAAGGTCAGCTGTATGGGAACAATGAGAATTTAGTGCAGTTGCCGCAGAGTTTCACTATGCCATTCTGTATGCAAGTGGTTTTCTGACCTAGAACCTGTCAAATTTGGTCAGATTTTGATACTTTTTAAAAAAAATTTGATTAAGAGCAAGAATAAATTGAGCCTTAGAAAAGCAATAGCAATTGAAAGCAGGGGAAAAACAAGCAAATGGGAAATAATTTTGATGCTCAAGACTTCAACGTTCTCTGATGGTCCTAATAACAATAGTTTAGAAGTGATTAAGGTTATTAAATTTTCTCGGGAAACAATGTGTTCTATGTTATGGTGCCTATTCCTTATAGATTGCTGTCCAGAGACTTTACAGCCCCAAATCACGCATCTCCCCTCTTCACAGAGTGACCAGAAAACAGTAAGATGAAAGGAGCCTCATGAACAACTCTGGATGGTGAGAGAAGTAATCTTATATCATCTGAGAGCATGTGGTCGAGAGCTTGAGAAAGCACTTTCTTTCCCCCCACCTGTATCTCAGGCAGGTATATTTTCCTCCTGTAGCTCAGCAGCTCACTTGAATTCAGTGTCTCAGTATTTCATGTGCTAGCATCCAAAGCTGCCCCTAGGACTGTCTCACACTTCATGCATCTGTCAAGGCCATTTATGTCCCTGCCAACTTTAGGCAGGAAACCTGCTTTCAGCATTCCCAAGACAACAGGTGGACAGCAATGGGTATTAAGGATTCCCAAAGTGCTTGGGCAAAATTTGTCCAGTATTGATGAAAAACATTCCTTTTCATCCCTATACAAATACTGTGAGATTTGCACTCTAAGCAGTTTGGTAGCTGTGGATGACAACTTGCATATACACAAACTTAGAGCAGAGAAGGACCTGAAATAGCTCCCTGGATGAGTACTTACAGCACCTTGAGATCAGTCCCTAGGGTGAGCATGGGTGTGCTAGTGGTGCTGCCTAGCATGGAGCATAGGACTAGACTCACATTACTTTATTGCTTCTGGCTTCTTTGCAGCTTTGTCAGGGATTTCTACAAGATGTGTTTAAATGCCATAAGAGTGTATGGACATAGGAGGACAGGGAGGCAGTATATTGCAGGTTTGCAAATGTCAGGGGCACTTGGACTTCAGCATTAAAGAAGATATGGTCTCATATGCCTCCCAGGTTTAATAGCATATTCAGGTAAAGCCAAGTCAAGTACCTAGATGCCTCTACAAAATCTAGGTGCTTTTACTTCTGTCTTACATTTGATCTAAACTTTACAATGACAATCCAGGACCCCTTTCCCCCCCAACTAGGCATAGGACTCTGCAGACAGCTTTCTGCAGAAAAAAAAAAGGATTTTTTCACATAACCATACATAAACTTAACAAATTATGTCATACTTTTAGGCAGCACTTTTCCTGTGTTGGAATGATGATGCTTGAAATGAGAGGAAGATACGGTAAACAATATAAAATACATTGCTTGCTAATGACTCAAAGTTGTATGCAATTGTGGCATATTGCAAGTAGGTGTTACAATAATATTGTTTTTCTCTGTGGGAGGAAATGAAGTTAGTGAAAGAGTTACGGTAAATTCCAATAGACTAAGAGTTCTGCTGTAATCAGTGCATTCATAGGATAGCGTGTTTGCTTATGCTGTCTTTTGCCATTATCTGTGCATTTGTAATGTTTTCAGTGTAATGTCATTATATCCATGTTCAAATGTGACCCAAGATTCAAACAAGATCCAAATAACTGAACTGAAATAGCAGTGCCCAGACTGCAGATTCTCTTCCCCTCTCCTCGATGTCTTTTGCAGGTAGTGACATTTGAAGACTTTAGGTTAACTTGCCCAGGTTTTGTGTTACAATTTTTCTGCAGGTTGAGGACCATAAATCTTAAGCATGAACGCTGTATTTTTTGGAGTAAATTTCCTGTGTTGTGTGATAGAAGACTACTGATAAGTTTTGTGTGAATTTCTGCTCTGGTAGCTCTAAATATAACTGGAGTATGTTTTCAATTATACACACTCTCCCATTCTACTCCTAGAAAAGAAAAAAAAAAGTTATTTTGCTTGGATCATTGTCTCAACAATGCAGAAACATTTTTCATGTCACTGTGTAGCTATCAAAAGAAAATTCAAGTGCTTACAACCCAAAGTGAACCTCCTGGTTTTGGAGTTGGATGTGAAACAAAATAGCTTCTCATAGGAAGGTCAGTAAGCTATAAAAATATATATGATCAAATTCTTAGTATACCTCTAGAAGGCAGGTAAGCTGCATGGAGACATGAATTTATAGAGGCAGTTGTTTCTGAGGAAAAGATATAATAATTACCAAAAGTGAGAGGGGTGCCAGGTGCGCATGTTTCTCTTCACTAAACTATAGAAAATGTGCACTCTGTTCTTCACTAAGGAAAATAAATTCCCAGCTAGACCCAGAAGAAATTAACTGAAACTATAAGATTAATTAACAAATTCACAAATTAAATAACTACACAGATGACTCTATAGCTCCAATTTTCTCATCATTTCTGTATTGGTTTTACCCAGTCACAATTTTACCTAAATGCAAGTGGTGTTTATTTTCTGCTCCCTCACTAAATGTCTTGCTTTTACTATAACAGTGTTAGACTTGATAGTTTACTTCAACAGTTCTCCAGGTTTATCTCTTTATATTTGCATACAGTTTAGATTAACACTCATTAAACTTTTGACTTTAATATAAACATTACTTGTGATTAAGCTATCGAGCATCTTGTGATTAAGCTACATACCATCTTCAACCTCTGCTGCAGTACTATGCTACAGTATTGTTCTGATAAGGTAGTATGCATAAAATATCCTCTATACATTCATGCAATGTGCTGCAGCAGATGAGTTTGGTTCTCTTAGGCTTCCTTTGGATTTGGGTGATGCTGAAGGTCATGAAGGCAGAAAAAATTGCCTTTATGAAAAACATCTAGACTTCAGTGCTCCTTGAACTGGGCAAATGTGACCCTGTGTTCTTATCTTCTGAATGTGATAGACCCGCTCCTAAATCTCCTCATGTGTGTGGTCCCATCTGTGCTTACTCCCTGCCATCAGCATCGGTCTACTCTTCATACCCTTCCTACCCAGATGCATGACACTAGGAAAAAAAATGTGTCTCCTTTCCTGCACAGTTGAGTGGGTGTCACGTAGGATTTTCTTCTCCATTTCCTAACTAATTTGCACCTACCACAATGTCTAGGCCTAACTACCTTGACATGAACAGAGCATCACACAATCCCTTTTCATGGTGGTGTCATTGCCAGCAGAAAAAAAGGGATTCCTGTTCTCAGCATACTTGATTTGACCTTCCCTTTCCATTAATGATTTTTACTTTCTTTCTAACCTTGGGCAGGCCCTTCCCTACCTCTGGATTCTTTATTCTTTATACTAACAATTCAGAATAAATAGGTTCTTGCCATGAAAAAACATTCTGGTGCTGATAGAACATGTTCTTTTACAATAAATGGTTGGTGATTCATTATTTTACAAGAGCAACTGAAGTAGGGATTACAACAATGGAATCAATGACAGAAGCTGTCCAGTTTACATATTTATGTTTCTGCTTTCTTTAATCAGCAGCAGAATAACCTAACCCTGGGGTTAAGTCTGGTGCTAGAAGAGCTCTTGAAGTCTCCAGCTGATAACATTATGTGAGATGACAACAAAGACTGTCAGTGATGTTTTCGAGAGGTGAGTATGGATACATTTTTTTAAAAGCAGACATTCAATTAGCTTTGGAAAGTTACAGAAATATAGGAATTACCAGCTGTTCCTCAGGATTCTAGTAGGTAGATCATGTACAGTTCACATAGACAACCTAAAGAAGCTACCCCAAAAAAATTAGGAATATCACTTCACTGAAAGGATCGTCAAACATTGGAACAGGCTGCCAGGTGAAGTAATATTCCTAATATCCAACCTTCACCTCCTCTGGCATAACTTGAGGCCATTTCTCATCCTATCACTTGTTACTTGGGAGAAGGGACCTACACACACTTCAGTATAACCTCCTTTCAGGTAGTTGTAGACAGTGAGAAGGTGTCCCCTCAGCCTCCTGTTCTCCAGAGTGAACAATCACAGTTCCCTCAGCTGCTCCTCATAAGAATTGCTTTCCAGACCCTTCACCAGCTTTGTTTCTCTTCTTTGGAGATGGTCCAGCAGCTCAATGTCTTTCTTGTAGCGGAGGGCCCAAACTGACACAGTATTTGAGGTACAGCCTCATCAGTGCTGAGTACAGGAGGACAATAACTTCTCTTGTCCTGCTAACCACACCATAAATGTTATGCCTGTGCATGCTGTATTTTAGAGACATTCATTTGGATGATGGTAAAGAAGACAAATGACATGTGCATGATGACGTAGTACGCCACAGAAGCTTTGCTCCTGAGTATATTGAGCTGAACATTTTTACCTTCCTGAGCATTTAAGTAACCAAAACACGACTATTTAAAAAAAAAAAACACCAAACAAACCTACTACATTGTGCATTATTTATGCAATAAACAAACATATTCTGATATATTGCAATATACAAGGAGACCTACTGATTTAATGGAACTATGTTATAGTGCTAATGGGGCTACTGAACCATTAGAAATGTGAAGAAAAGGGGTCTTTGGACAGAGTCAACACTGATTTGCTTAGGAAATAAGAACGATGGTACATCATCAGTCTAAAGGCAGACTTCCAGAGGCCAATAGTGAATGCTTCTGGAGCATCAGTTAGCAGCCTCTCAAGTAATTCCTAGACATATTTTGTTAGCTAGGAAGCACCAGAAACCACTCTTAATAGAAGTCTAGATGTATGCATCACATTTGGCAGGGCAGAACTGTTTAACGCATGACACACAAGGTCATTCTGTACCTTAATATCAGTGAGAAATCAAAGGTGAATTCCATTTTCTACTACAGATGGAGTTTTCTCATGGTAGCTTGTGTGTTGTACTTATTCAGGGCTCCTCTTCAGACTATTAATGTCTTCAGAAAAAAATACTGGAGGAATTGGGGTTTTTTATGAGTGCTGGAGAGTGGTTCAGCTTACACTGAGGCTGGCACCTGGTGTCTAGTTGACTAGCTAGTTAGCACCTGGCTGTATTGGCTTGATCTTCACTAACTAAAATGGGAGCATAAAGATCTACATATTGAAACCTACACTTAGATGTGTCAATCAGGATCTGATTCCTTTCTCCTTGTTTAGTACAACTTGGTGACACCTTTATGGTAATTTTCCTCTGAACCTTGCTAATCTTTGCCTTCAATACTGCCTGTTGTTTTTATACTGAGATGAGTCCAAATTTCTGTGTTTCAACAAGGCATACTTGCCATCTTTAGAAGTTCCTAAAGAATTTTAGATTTTAATCATATCCATTGCTTTTAAACATTATTTCTGTGTATTTAACTTAGCAGAGAGACTCTAAGATGTTCAGTTGCTGTTGAAATGTCTGGTTTTCTAAATAAAAAGAAAATTAAAACAGTTGCATATAAATTTTTGCAGATAAATTACTTGAGAATTCAACTACATTGAAGACTAATATTCTTAATAGCATTTTTTTGTGTCACAACTAATTAAATATTTAAAAATATATACTCTAAGTGATACAAGTATTAAAATTCCTCATTTGTGGAACAGGTGGAAAGAACTATTTTGTACTTTCCATATACAGCACAGACTGTAACGCAAATGGTGTGATATTATCTTGGACCAATGAAAAGAATTCCATGGGAAACATAACTTCATGAGGTATTTTACCTGAAGCCAAACTCATAATCTTTTCCTCTGATACAAACTGTTCTCATTTGTGTTGTTTCAGCTGAGGCTTCTAGTCTCTATTTCCAGTATTTTTTCTCAGGGGTAGCCCTGAACTCTCATACACCAAAATATAAAACAAAAAGCCCTGAAAAGTATAATTGGTAGAGTTAAAGAAAGTATTTTTCTAAATGTGACTACCATAAAACATTAAAGCTTTCTCATTTGTCTAACTTCCTACACTAGAAGTTTCCCAGATGTATTATTCCCACGAGAAAGAGGGAGTTTATATCCTCTGCAGTGAAAGTAAAATGTGAATCCAGTAAAATGTGTAGTTACATGTTTCTTCTATTTGGTGAAAATTTCTCCTCCTATCTATAATACATTCTTTGTTTCTTTCTAGTATTTAACTAGCAGTATTTTCATCCTAAGTTCACCAGTATCAACAATAGTAACTGAAATCTGCAGTTAATCCATATATAATATAAAATACGATCTTTATAGAACAATTTTCCCTAACAGGCTGATGTCACTGTGCCCAAGACCTGAGGAAAGGTATCATCATTACAAGTGAAAGGAATGTTTATTGTTACAGGCCAATTTCCACCCAAGTCTCAGATCCTAAAAGATCATGTTCTTCCGGTTGTTTTTATACTATGATTAGGAGAAAATAAGTAATTACGTTCAAGACCTCTGAGCTGAACGCATACAAAGTGGGAGTAGATGGTTTACCTGACAGCTGGCAATTTATCTGGAAGTTGTGCTTAAATCTAAATCTGAAAGTAAAATTCGTAGACATGCATTATGAATTTATAAAAATATGAATGTGTAAATGTCAAGGTAGAATACTATACACACTTTAATTTTTCACAAGCTCACCAGTTTCTGTGAGTGAGTCTGAACAATCAGGTCCTCCATTATTTTTCTCACCCATAAGCTTTTAAGATACTCCTTACTGCTGTGATGAGGGAGAAAGGGATCAGGTGCTGCCACAGCTGAGAGCACCTGCTTGGGCCAGAAGGATCGAACAGAACAGGGGCGGCCTCCTCAGATGGAGGTTTGCAGCTTCTTCGTCCCACTAACTAACTGTGTGGTCTGTGCAAGAACAACAATGTAGAAAGTCAGCAAGGTGGCTCAAAGGCATGGGAGCTAACAGCAGGGAGACTATCAGTGACACTCCAATGTTTTCTTCAAAGAAGAAAAGGTCTTTGGAAAAGAAATAACCATTTTGGTCAAAATCCAATATCTTTTCTTTTTTTTTTCAGGGTTCTAATGATACATTTTCAAACAGCAGGAGCTAAAAATAATCTCAGCAGATTGTGCAGAAAGGACTAAAAAGTACTGATGTGTCACTACAGTGCTGGCTGCAGTTTAAGCTCCCTTGTGATAAGAAGTTGTTTCCTATTGCCTTTCTCCTCACATGCAATTCGTAGTGATCTTGGTGACGAGAGTGTCCAGACACAGAAGCACAAGGAGAGTAGAAGGGCAGAAGTACTGTCTTTTTCAGCGGTGCTCCCAGTTAGCTGACTGCTACCTAAGTATAAGGCAAACAGAGACAAAAAGAAGTTAATGCACTGATGTTCTACCCTATATTACATGGCAACAAAATAATAAAAATAAAACAGTTGCATCATGGTTTTGCTTTGCAATTTCCATAAAGTTGTGTAGAACAATCATGCCTGGAGAAAACCCAGGTGGTCCTAACTCTGCATTCTTTGATGATCACATTGTTCACAGGTTTAACAGCCCAAATCAACCTGGTTATTAGACAAAGAAGAAACCTTTCAAATATAAATGCACCTTCACAGAATCACAGGACCACAGGATAACAGAATCACAGAATCACTAGGTTGGAAAAGACCCACTGGATCAAGTCCAACCATTCCTATCAAACACTAAGCCATGCCCCTCAGGACCTCATCCACCCATCTTTTAAACACCTCCACTAAACTACCTCCCTGAGCAGACTGTTCCAGTTCCCAAGGACAATTTCTGTGAAAATTCTTTTTCTGATGTCAAGCCTGAACCTCCCCTGGTGGAGCTTGAGGTCATTCCCGCTTGTCCTGTCCCTTGTCACTTGGGAGAAGAGGCCAGCTCCCTCCTCTCCACAACCTCCTTTCAGGTAGTTATAGAGAACAATGAGGTCTCCTCTCAGCCTCCTCTTCTTCAGGCTAAACAACCCCAGCTCTCTCAGCTGCCCCATGTAAGACTTCACCTGTTATTTCATCTTCTATGTAAACCATGTAAACTGCATAGAGGATTGTTTCCATTGCAGGTGTGTAAAGAACTTAAATGAATGGTATCATAACTCACAATCTAAGGAATAAAAATAGGAAATATAGAGCTGCCCATAGGCTGTTATGGTGGTGTGTCAGAGACATAAGTATATTAAACAGGGAAGAGAAGACATTTCAGTCTTTGCCATGATTGAGATAATTTGGTGTAGTTATGATATAAATTGAAATTAAGAAAAGTATGTGGAAAAGTACATGCTCCTGTTTTTTTCAGGCATGTACAAAAATGGTAAGGCATTTTAAAATTCAAGGACTTTTTAATACAAGGATAAAAGAAGATATCTCAGGACAAAAGCTAAAATCTTTAAACTGTGGTTATGATGAGAGCTATGGTGAATCTTTTGATTCTTTCAAAGCCTGTTCTTAGGCCATCTGAGCTGAAGAGACAGCTGCTTGGGTCAGGCAGATCTGCTAACTCTAAGACATGCAAACAACCTGATGTCCCAGCCAATTTCTTTGTGTTGTAAGACAGAGGCTGGGCAGGAACGTTATTGACTTTATATTTGAAATACATCCTTGCCTAAGAAATCTAGTTTCAGACCTATGTGAATGAAAATAAAAAGAGAAATTGTTCTGAAATTTATGAGTTC